>SDVV010038571.1:0-10719 GCA_016164225.1 Gammarus roeselii
ACCTGGTCTCCCAAGTCCCCCGGGTTCCCGAAACCCCGGGTCCTCGAGTCCCGCGGATCCCACGAGTACCTCCTCTCCCTGGGTCACCTCCTCTCAACCAACCTCGATACATATAATAATGATAAAATTCAAAATTTATCACCATGAAAAAAGGGCAGAGAAAAATAATAGAGCCCAAGCAAGAAGAAATGATAAAATACTAAAATAAAGTGTTAATGATCTATAAAATGAATAAGCATCCATCCACCCCAAAGGTGTGAGAGTGTGAGGTGCGCCTTACCGTCGGCCACTCTCCTGGCTGGAGGATTTCGGCCTAGTGTCTGTATCTGTATTTCTTTCTGATCGATGTGTTTTGAGCAGTCGCGGTCGCTTGGCTCGTTGACATGAACTGTGCTAGCACAGAGCTATAAAAGCTTTGCATTTCTTCATCTCGTATTAGCCGGCGAATCGCCTTCGTCTAAAAGGGGTATCTGGCAAACAGTATTTGACGACGTAGCCGTTCTAGAGGAATTGATCGAACATTGCTGGTTTTAGTATATATTGTATTCTCAAATCGTAGAGCAGTCTACTGTCAGTCAACGCGGAACGGAGTGACATTGAGACAGAGTTTATAAGAGCACAGACTTGAGTAAAGGCGTTTTCCGTCGCAGGCTCTACAATTCTCAACAATCTACCAGCTGACGCTAGAAATTTCATCAATGAATCTTCCTTTAGGAAAAAAAATGTACTTCTCTACTGCTCGCAGGTTAGCAAGCATTTGTAGAATAAAAATAGAGCTCGGTTAAAGAAAAAATATGTAAGCATCTGTATAAATTGGTGGGGAGAGCACACCTAACCCTCTTAACACGAGGCTTCAAAACATAACCACTTACATCTTTTAATCTCCCTCATTGCGTAACAGGGTCGGGTGTCTTTATACGGCATCTAACAGCTGTCGTGACACAGAGATCCGTGAAGCCACGCAGTCCTTGAATTTGCTCTCATTTGGATACTTGGTAGGGTGTGGTTTTTGGCAATATCTATCATATCTCTTCTAAGAAAGTAAACTGACCATGTAGGTTGACATCAGGCGCGTAGACACACTTCCCAATCATTCATTACTGGCATTCATCGGCTGGGTACGAGTCATAACTTCTTGAAATGATCATGCAATTAGGGCTGTCACCCAATGGATCATATGAAGTGAAACAAAAAATTGGAATCGTGCTAAAAATTTATTTGATAACAAAAAAACATTTGCGCAACGGACAATTGATGAGCGCGCCTTGTCGATTTCCAGCTCGACTTCACGCTTCTATTAATTTTGCTCATCAACGACAGAACTTCTACGTTGTCTCAGACGTGCACGTTCACCGCGACACTGGCACCATTGTACTGTACGCCACTCCTTCATTGACAACAAAACTGGTGTTTGAGGTGGCGACCACATTGGGCGCCAGCTGGATGAGCTGGCCAGGTGGCAGGGCGATGGTGTATGTGTTACCAGAATCTGGCGATAAGAGAGTCCACGTGACGAGTTCACCTGAGGCAGCCTTTGCGTTGAGAACGTTCTGCTGCTGCTGCTCACATTCTCTTGTCATTGAGAGGACCGATGTTGGTGCACTGACGTTTTGGTTCGACGGTAACGATTCGCCCAAAATGACACCGTTATTGAGAGTGCTCTCGCCGCCAGAAACAATTATGTGTCCAGCTGAAGAGACTGCCGAGTGAGGTTTGTGAGTCTGTCCGTCATCTTCTACAGTATTAGCGATGCGTCCATTCACGAGGGTGTTCACGTTACCGGCACTTGCAGATGCAACGGTGGCATTGTTCAAATCGAGGCATATAACTCCCATAGCTTGGGTTAAGAGATCATTAGTACCTGAAAATTTAGTTTTGTGGAATTTACCGGCCATATCGTCGTTACTAACAGCGGTAGTAGCACTTCCGCTTTCGCCGCCACCGTCACAATGATCAGAGTCATACACAACATGCTCAGTCTGCACAACGCCGTTCACCTTGCCACTTAACTCAAGTTGCCTTGTGATGTTGTTATTGTCTACATAGTAACTAATGACGGATTGGTTCCAGGATTTGTTTGGCTTGTCCTCTTCATAGAGTGAAGGGCCAGACGCCACTTCGATAACATTTACAGCTCCGGTCTGTATTTGCTCCTGTTGCTGTAGGTGTGTGGGTTGTTCAGCAGGAGGGAGGAGCTTGTCGCGATGGTATTTCCTGTGATGCTGGTTGAGCTTGGCTTGCGTCAGGTACTCTCTGTTGCACCACTTGCAGCGGACTGCGTACCTTGGATGGACAGTGAGAGCCGGGCCTCCCTCGCAGCCCGTGTCCGAAGAAAGTGTTGGTGAGGGCTTCGTGACCAGAGCGTTCGGAGGCAGTGGTTGCTTTCCAGGGTGGCCTTTACTCATGTGAAGGTTGCGACGGATGTTGCTGCGGTAAACCTGAGAAAAATATACCGAACTATTGAAACGCATATAACATATTAGGGTATGGGAGAAAGGAGGAGTATTCGTAAAATTGTAATGGCGTCGTAAAAATTGCAGGAATTATACACGAGTGACAAAAAATATAATATTTTCAAACTTCCAGAAAGATAAAACCATTTATTACATCTATTATTTTCAATTATACAAGCCTCTCCACACGATGGTCAAAGGCCCGAATGACTTGAGTCTTTTGATCGATGAGTCATGCATTCTCGGGATTTTAGCCAATGAACATGCACTCTCCTTCGTGTTAATTTGGCTGAAACCCCGAGAACGCATGACTCATCGATCAAAAGACTCGAGACCTTCGGGCCTTCGACCATTGTGTGCGGAGTGACACTAACAATCACAAACAAGCTGCCAGCAGAAAGGAGCAAGGTGTGTCAAGACTTGTATTCCCGTAAAAAACTGAAAAATTAACAAATTGTAGTTCAAAACTGAACACATAACATAATGTATAACGAGACAAGGGTGCGGTGTCCGAGTGAATAGTGTCTAGACGTAGCGTCTGCCTTTGGTATGAACTTATTGGGTATTCGAGCTTTGGCAACTCACTACGGCCAGCGACTCATGGAGAATAGGCAGCTACACCCCACTCTGACCGCTTAACCTAATGCCACCCCAGGGCTTAGATCAGGAGGAAACGACTGTACGTGTACACACATAAAAGCAAGAATTTCAACGAATAATTAAATACTTAGTGTCAGTGAGCTAGTTAGAGCTTGAATTGGGCAAATCTTGCTACCTATCCTTGCAGTAAATACAAATCATCTGTAACAATGTTATGGTGTGACCAGTGAAGTCTCTCACCTCGCTACAGTGTGACCAGGGCAGTCACTGGCCTTGCTACAACGTAGCCAGGGCAGTCTGTCACCTAACTATATTGTGGACACTGAGGCTGTGCTGGAGTATCGGTATCGGTGTTTTTCGACGGTATCGGTACGGCAGAACATAACCAATATCCCACAATTAATAGCATTTTTTTGTAAAAACGGATGCTATCAACGTTTCTGTTTAGAATTGGAAAGCCAAGTGAGGGTGGTTTGTAATCTAATCGGCACCAGGTCCCAGCTAACGTAGTGTGTTGCGACGGTAGGCTAGACGAAATGATGTAGCTGAATAATGAATAAAAAATGTAAAAAATGGTTGTAAATTTCCCACGATAATCAATTTTCGCAATTTCAATCGTCAAAGTGTTGCATGTGCCAAATGGATTAGTTACATGACGTAAGTCATGTGGTAAAATGCCAAGCGAGAGTAAATGCCTGGACTGCTCCATGAACGTTGGTGTTAAGGGACCAGGATATTGAAGCGTTAGGGAGTCAGGAATATTTTTTACTGTGACTGGGGCTATGAACGATGGTGTGCCTGGGGTGGAGAGAAGCTAGGGATCTTTTCCACTGTAAACAACACCCCCCCCTTCCCAATGAACGGCAAAACCAGCGTGGGGCGGAGAGTCCACGCTACTCCATACTCTTCTTATTCGGGTAGATAAATTGTGTGGTTGTAGTCTGAATGAAGCCAAGAGGAGAGAGATTGGCGAGATGTTTGTGAGGGTGGAGTTTGATGTGCTGACGCTAAGTGAGAAGAAGTTGAAAGGCAGAGGATGAATGTGAGGTTCGTGTGGCAAGTGGAAGGAAGTCTGGCGTCTAGGAAGGTTGGACACGAAAAGGTGTGGTGTTGTTATCGGTTGATCAGTTGACTGAACGCGTGACGGAGTGGAAGGCAGTGTCCTTTAAATTGATATGTATGAAGGTCAAGTTAGGAATAGAATGATGGGCGATGGTGAGTGCTTACGGACCAGGCAGCAAGAATAGTGAGGAGTAAGGGCAGCATTTTCGTTTTACTCCGAGTGATTGTATAAAGAGTTTTAGAGGTCAATAGAACGGGGTGGTATTGGGGGACCTAAATGCTATAGATACAGATACAGACACTAGGCCGCATCTCCCAGAAAGGGGGGTGGCCGGGTGACCTCACACCCTCATACGCTCACACTCACACAACTTAGCCCATTTGTGCTTAAGGGTCCGGCCGGTAACCCCGCAACATACACTCCGGGTCACGAGGGCAGTCCAAAGATCCATTGTTAGCAGCGGGCCCCGACAGTTTTCACAAGGGCGGGATAGCACATCAAAGCAGCGTCAAAATCAACCATTCTCCACTCACGTCTGTTCATTGCACGCTCTCGCGCTACTTCCAATTCATGTCTCGCCTTCCCAACGCCTGCTTCACACCATCCATCCACCCAAACTTCGGTCTACCTCTAGCCCTGCAACCACTCTCCTCCGCATTCATCACTCTTATCACCACTCTCCCTTCATCCATCCACTCCATGTGCCCGAACCATCTCAGAACACGCGAATCCACTCTGTTCTCCAGCTTCTTCACCATTCCTGTTCTGATTCGAACCACGTCGCTGGTGATCCGGTCTCTCAACGTTACTCCAGCCATGCTCCTCAAACATTTCATCTCGAAAACATTCAACCTTCTTTTCTCCTCCGGTCTCACCCCCCAAGTCTCAGCTCTGTAGAGCACACATGGGACAACAACACCCTCATACAGCCCTCTCCTTGCTTCCATCCCCAACGTCCTACAGCTCATTACACTCTTCAGTGCACCCCACACATTACACCCCTCCTTCACTCGCGCCTCCACTAGTTCAGTTATCTCCACATGGGAGCCCAGATATTCAAAACATTGAACTTTCTCAAAGAGCTCTAATTTTGCTCGCATCGACAGTCCTCAAGCATCTCATTACTTTACTCTTACATTACGCCGGGGAAGAAGGAGGCGGTAAAATATGCGAACGGCTGGCTGTTGTTGGAGAGTGGTGGTGTACACTAGAGGTCGACTGAGTATTTTGAGTGGTTGAATGTTGATTATGTCTGAGAGGCTAATATTGTTGCTGTGGGCGGTGGTAAAAGGATGCCAGTCTTGGGAGCCCAATTTTTTTGTGGAAATTGCAAAGGCGGTAGAGAAATGAAAGCAGAGAAAGTCCCTGGCTTTGACGGCGTTGCGACTGAGTGCCTTAAGTGCTTAAGAGTGGAATGGTTGGTGAGGCTACTAATTATATGTTTTATTTCGTGCGTGGTGTCGATTAAGTGGCGCAGTGCTTGCATTGAACCGACGTAAAAGGGCAAAGGAGATAAAACACGAAAGCAGTAACTGAAGAGGTATAAGTGTGTTTTATGAAGTGGGTAATTTGAACGGGAGAGAGCAAATCAAAGAGATTAGAGAGAATAAGGCTGGAACAATTGGCGAGGAACTGTGTGGATATGTTCAGTGCCTTCATGGATCTGGGGAAGCCTTGCCGTAGGATCGGCAGACAGGTGCATTTGTATGGAGTAGGTAGAAACTGATTAGGAACTGTGCAGAGTTTCTATGTTGGCAGCAGAGCATGAGTCAGACTAGGGAGCGAGGCGAGTGTTCAGTTCTCAATGAAAGTAATACCTGTCTCCCTGGTTGTTCAATTTGACATGATTGGAAAGGGTTAAGAGGTCAGTTGGGAGGTCCACCCGCCTCTACCTCCAACACCCTTTTCACCCATCTCCCTTCATTCATCCTCACCATGTGTCCGAATCATCCCAGAACACGCAAATCAACTCTGTCCTCTAACTTCTTTACCATCTTCGTTCGGATTCGAACCACGTCGTTAGTGAGCCTGTCTCTCAGCGACACTCCAGCCATGCTTCTCAAACTTTTCATCTCGAATACATTCAACCATCTTTTCTCCTATGCTCTCACCCCTCAAGACTCAGCTCCGTACAGCACAGTTGGCACAACGACACCCTCATACAGCCCCCTCTTTGCTTCGATCCGCCACGTCCTGTAGCTTATTACGCTCTTCGGTGCACCCAACACTTTACACCCCTCCTTCACTCGTGACTCCACCTCAGTTTCCACTACTTCAGTCTTCTTCCATATGGGAGCCCAGATACTTAAAACACTGAACTTCTTAAAACAACTCTCCATTTAGGAGGACACTAATTCTGCTCGCATCGACAGTCTTCGAGCATCTCATTACTTTACATTTACCCACGTTCACTCGAAGCTTCATCCTCTCACACACTCTACGAAGCTCGCGTTCACCTCCCTGACCACTCAATCCATTTAGATGTTGAACAGCCAGGGAGACATCACACAGCCTTGTCTCAGTCCCCCTTTTCACTGTGAACCAATCACTTACCTCGATTCCCACTCTGACACACGCTCGGCTGCCAGTATAGAAACTCTGCAACGCTTCACAGCGCTTCCCTATCAATCCTGTCCTATGACTTCTCCAGACCCATGAAAGCCCAGAACACGTCCTTTACCTTTGCAAGGCACTTCTCACAGACCTGTCTCACTGCAAAAATCTGATCGGTACAACCTCTACCACTCCTAAAGCCACACTGTTCCTCTCCAATTGCGCAGTCCGTACAGTCTCTAATCCTTTTGATCAGCACTCTCCAGTACAACTTACCAACCACACTTAACAGACTGATACCTCTCGAGTTGCAGCATTCATTATCATCTCCTTTGACCTTATACAGCAGAACAATGCTGACACCGCGCCAGTCAATTGGTACCACGCCTGCCACAAAACACAAGTTCAGTAACCTCACCAGCCATTCGACAATCGTTACTCCACCTTTTTTCAGGCACTCGGTCGCAACGTCATCCAAACCAGGGGCTTTCCCTGCTTTTATCACCTCCACCGTCTCTTGCACCTCTTCCCAGGTAATGTCCGCCACAAGTCTCTCTCACAAAACTGGCATCCGAGCACCACCACCCACAGCAACAATGTCAGCCTCTCTGTCATCCTCGACATTCAACAATTCATCAAATTACTCGGCCCACCTCTTCCGTACATCACCATTTCCAACAACATCTGGCCGTTTTTATCTTTCACCATTTCCTCCTTTCCGGTCTCTCCTTTTTTCATTCAACTCTTTCCAGAACATTTTTTTGTTCTCCTCAAAATTCTGGCACAACCGTCTGCCCCACCTGGCATCAGAGTCCCTTTTGGCTCTCCTCACCACCCGCTTCATCTCGTTTCTCCTCGCTTTATAGCTTTCAAAAGCCACCACCGACTTCACCTGCAACCATTCCTCAAACGCTTCTCTTTCCCGTGCCACCGCTAGTTGAACCTCCTCGTTCCACCACTCGCAACCTATCCTTCTTCACCCGTCCACACACATTCTTCGCACATCTCAGCAACGCATCCCTTAAAGTCTCCCATTCTTCCTCCACATCTCTCAGGTCCTGTCCTCTCACGTTGTCATATTCTTCCCTCAACGCCTGTTGGAACTCCTCGGCTCTATTTCTCACATTCAGTTCACTCACTTTCACTACCTCTCTTCCTCCTCCCGCTCGTTTGTTGCCCTTCCACCTCTGCTCCACTCTTAATTTATTTTCCACCAGCAGATGGTCAGACACTCCTCCACCCTGCCCACCACTACTCTCCTCGATATCAGCACAAAATCTATCAGCGCTCACTCCACCACTGCACCACGGGCCATCCTTGGCACACGTGTACTTGTGGATATCTCACTTCTTGAACGAACTGTTCCCGACCCCCAACTCCTGCTCTATACACATACCTTTTTCCACAACTGCCTCACCGACTCTCGCATTAAGGTCACCCAGTACAACTACATTAAATTTACCTCCAAAACTCTCAATAGACTCACTCAGGTCAGTCCAGAATTGCTCCCTCTCCTCTTGCTACCTGGATCATATGCACCCACAAATACCCATCTTTCTACGCCTAACTTAACTTTCACCCACATCAATCTTGAGGACACCTCCTTCCACTCTGTAACGCTACTAGCCAACCGATCAATCAATATCAAAACTACACCGTCTCGTGCCCAACCTTCCTCCACACCAGACTTTCTTCCACTTACCACACCAAACTCATATTCTCCCTCACCTTTCATCCGTCTCACTCAGCGCCAACACATCAAGCTTCCTCCTCACAAACATCTCACCAATCTCCCTCCTCTTTACATCATTCGTACTACAGCCACGCACATTTAGCAGCCCTAACAATTGGGTTCGGAGAGGTGTGAGCTTCTCCTCCCTCCGCTCGTCTTGCCGTTTTTGAGGGAGGGTTTTACAGAGAAATGAATTCCTAGCCCCTTCGCCCCGCCCCTTTTAGTCGCCTTTTACGACACGCAGGGGTTGCGGTAGCACGATTCTACTCCCAGGATGGGGCGCCCTTTTAATCGCCTTCTACGACACGCGGTGGATACGGTAGCAAGATTCTAGCGCTCCGGGTGGTCTGAGAGAAGTGGGTGAGGAGTGTGTTTGTGGAATGTTGTCATGAAGTCAAGTTGTGGAGAGGAGAGTAGAATCTGGGCATTAATTTTGTTCAGACCCAGTCTTTCCAAAATTATCGAGGGATTTAGGACGAGAAAAACAGGTCTGTACGAGGCTGTATCTGTATGGGCTACGAAGGGTTTCAGAATGGGAGGATTTTTGCTTGTTTTCAGGGGTTGAGTATTGTATTGTGTAGAATGGAAAGGGAAAAGATGCCTGTGAGAAATGTGATGACGTGTGGACCTATGTGTTCAAGATGAATGTAAGATGTGCCGTCAGAGTTCGTTGCTGATGAATTTCGGGTCTGGATGATGGTGGCTATGGGTATGAATGGTGTAAAGGGAGAGTCAATGTTTGGGCCAATCTATGATTTGTGAAACTGTTCGAGTATCCTCCCATTGTCTGGATGGTGTGGTAGGTAGCAAGTGTTTGTTGAGTATGCGATTGTTGTGAGTATGATGGTATGGTTTGAGTGTCGAGTGGTAGGAGTGCCTCGTGTGTCTATATGGTTTGCGTTTCTGTTGTTGAGGCTACTGATGAGTTTCCATAATTTTGGTGGTGAGGCTCGGAAGTCGGCCTTTGCCAGCACGTTCCGCCATAAGTTCGTCTGTCGCTCACAAATACCTGCATCTATTTCTTCATCAAGTAATTGAATCTGAATGATTCGGTCGTTGGCAAAGGGTAAATCGTTGAGATGGTTTCGCTGCTGAATTTCGCACTTCGCTAATATGGGCCGAAAAAATGACAAACCCGGCGGGTATGTGTCGTTTGTCACTGTGAAGAGTTTCATGACTGCGTCAGTGGATGTGTATTGAATGATATCAAAGCGTAAAGCGGTTTCTATTGACGTCGTGCATTCGTTCCATATTGTTCTCTTGTAGCCACGAAAAGTATGAGGGGGTTTACAGTTTATTGAGGAGCAAAGTTGGTAATTGATAACTATTGGAAGATGGTCGGAGGGCATGCATTGGTGGACCGCCCATTGACAATTTAGATCGAGATTGGGGGAGCAGAATGAGACGTCATGAGAGGTCTGTGAGTGTTGGGATCGAAAATTTTGCGAGTTGGTGTTTCCGTGTTGTTTTATGTGACCAATGTGTCTAGTTGGTCAATGAAAACGTTGCCTCTCTCCAATCAGTGTTTTGTGAGGTGAGTTAGGAGATATCGTGTGCGTTGGAATCACCAGGAGAGTGGCATTAAGCTGGTCCAAGTGAGCTGTAAACTACGATTGATATGAGCTGGATGGAGGCACGAATACGTTAAATAAATTGTATTGTTTCTTTAGGATTTGTATGAGAACAAATTGCAACTCTAATGGTTCGTTGAGTGGAAGTTGTGCGAGAGTGGAGGCAGTTGCGTTCGTGAAATTAAATTTTTCATGAACAATGTTCCAGCAGGCGTTGAAGGAAGAATATGACAACGTGAGAGGACAGGATCTGAGAGATGTGGAGGAAGAATGGGAGACGTTAAGGGATGCGTTGCTGAGATGTGCAAAGAAGGTGTGTGGTGGGCGCCGTGTGGGAGGTGCAGGAGGAAAGGCTGTGAGTGGTGGAACAAGGAGGTCAAACTGGCGGTGGCACGGAAAAGATGTGCGTTTGATGAGTGGTTGCAGGTGAAGTCGGAGGTGGCTTGTGAAAGGTACAAAGAGAGGAGAGAAGAAGTGAAGCGGGTGGTGAGGAGAGCCAAAAGGGACGCTGATGCCAGGTGGGGCAGACGGTTGTGCCAGAATTTTTAGGAGAACAAAAAATGTTCTGGAAAGAGGTGAAGAGGGTGAGAAAGGGAGAAACCGGGAAGGAGGAAGTGGTGAAAGATGAAAACGGCCATTTGTTGTTGGAAAGTGGTAATGTACGGAAGGGGTGGGCCGAGTATTTTGATCAGTTGTTGAATGTCGAGGATGACAGAGAGGCTGACATTGTTGCTGTGGGTGGTGGTG
>SDVV010038572.1:0-10719 GCA_016164225.1 Gammarus roeselii
GCAGTTGCGCTTCAATAAATGGGTCATGATCCAACTCGGAAGCAGTTGCGCTTCAATGAATGGGTCATGATCCAACTCGGAAGCAGTTGCGCTTCAATCAATGTGTCATGATCCAACTCGGAAGCAGTTGCGCTTCAATAAATGGGTCATGATCCAACTCGGAAGCAGTTGCGCTTCAATAAATGGGTCATGATCCAACTCGGAAGCAGTTGCGCTTCAATGAATGGGTCATGATCCAACTCGGAAGCAGTTGCGCTTCAATCAATGTGTCATGATCCAACTCGGAAGCAGTTGCGCTTCAATAAATGGGTCATGATCCAACTCGGAAGCAGTTGCGCTTCAATAAATGGGTCATGATCCAACTCGGAAGCAGTTGCGCTTCAATGAATGGGTCATGATCCAACTCGGAAGCAGTTGCGCTTCAATCAATGTGTCATGATCCAACTCGGAAGCAGTTGCGCTTCAATAAATGGGTCATGATCCAACTCGGAAGCAGTTGCGCTTCAATAAATGTGTCATGATCCAACTCGGAAGCAGTTGCGCTTCAATAAATGCGTCATGATCCAACTCGAAAGCAGTTGCGCTTCAATAAATGTGTCATGATCCAACTCGGAAGCAGTTGCGTTTCAATAAATGCGTCATGATCCAACTCGGAAGCAGTTGCGTTTCAATAAATGCGTCATGATCCAACTCGGAAGCAGTTGCGCTTCAATAAATGGGTCATGATCCAACTCGGAAGCAGTTGCGCTTCAATGAATGGGTCATGATCCAACTCGAAAGCAGTTGCGCTTCAATAAATGCGTCATGATCCAACTCGGAAGCAGTTGCGCTTCAATGAATGCGTCATGATCCAACTCTGAAGCAGTTGCGCTTCAATGAATGCGTCTTACAAATACCATTAACTAGGAATCATTTGGTTTCATATCTAACAACAGACCGAAGCTGAGTTATTACCCCCGGTGGTAAAATAAAATTAGCTGGAAATCTATATTATACAAATCCTTTCGAGAACTGCTCTGGCAATATTAAACAAAATTGGGTCTCTTTGAAAGCTTGTGGGTGCAGAACTCTATAAGGATGGCCACTCAACGAATATTCTGCGATGGATTAGAAATAGTTGGTGATTTGAAAATAGCGAACACATTTAATAGTGTTTTTCAAATATTGCAGGGAATCTAGGCAGCCGGCTTTTACCTGCTTAAGACTTTTCACTAAACTATATTGATGTAAACATCCCAATTTATTATATTGGTCTGCTTGTCACATTTGCTGAATGGACCAAAACATTTGTTAGTTTAGTAGTATATCGTGCAACCACTTCAACGACTTACCACTAAGTCTTTTGAAGCAGGTACCTTCCCTAATATCATTAAGAGCGCATAAATTACTTCAGCTGTAAGATCAGTGGACCCACGAATTACTTCAAACGAAGAGCAGCATTGCATGAAGAGCAGCATTATGTGAAGAGCAGCATTGTATGAAGAGCAGTATTGCATGAAGAGCAGCATTGCATGAAGAGCAGCATTGTATGAAGAGCAGCATTGTATGAAGAGCAGTATTGCATGAAGAGCAGCATTGCATGAAGAGCAGCATTGTATGAAGAGCAGCATTGGATGAAGAGCAGCATTGCATGAAGAGCAGCATTGTATGAAGAGCAGCATTGCATGAAGAGCAGCATTGCATGAAGAGCAGCATTGTATGAAGAGCAGTATTGCATGAAGAGCAGCCTTGCATGAAGAGCAGCATTGTATGAAGAGCAGCATTTCATGAAGAGCAGCATTGCATGAAGAGCAGCATTGTGTAAAGAGCATCATTGCGTGAAGAGCAGCATTGTATGAAGAGCAGCATTGCATGAAGAGCAGCATTGCATGAAGAGCAGCATTGTGTGAAGAGCAGCATTGTGTGAAGAGCAGCATTGTACGGAGAGCAGCATTGCATGAAGAGCAGCATTGCATGAAGAGCAGCATTGTGTGAAGAGCAGCATTGCTTGAAGAGCAGCATTGTATGAAGAGTAGAATTGCATGAAGAGCAGCATTGAATGAAGAACAGCATTGTATGAAGAACAGCATTGTATGAAAAGCAGCACTGTATGACGAGCAGCATTGTATGAAAAGCAGCACTGTATGACGAGCAGCATTGTATGAAGAGCAGCACTGAATGAAGAGCAGCATTGTATGAAAGCAGCACTGTATAAAGAGCAGCACTGTATGAAGAGCATCATTGTATTAAGAGCAGCATTGTATGAAGAGCAGCACTGTATGAAGAGCCGCACTGTATGAAGAGCAGCATTTTATGAAGAGCAGCACTGTATGAAGAGCAGCATTGTATGAAGAACAGGATTGTATGAAGAGCAGCATTGTATGAAGAGCAGCACTGTATGACGAGCAGTATTGTATGAAGAACAGCATTGTATGAGGAGCAGCATTGTATGATGAGCCGAACTGTATGAAGAGCAGCATTGTTTGAAAACAGCATTGTATGAAAAACAGCATTGTATGAAGAGCAGCATTGTATGAAGAGCAGCACTGTTTAAAGAACAGCACTGTATGAAGAACATCATTAAATAAAGAGCAGCATTGTACGAAGAGCAGCACTGTATGAAGAACATCATTGAATGAAGAGCAGCACTGTTTGAAGAACAGCACTGTATGAAGAACATCATTGAATAAAGAGCAGCATTGTATGAAGAGCAGCACTGACGAAGAACATCATTGAATGAAGAGCAGCATTGTATGAAGAGCAGCACTGTATGAAGAGCAGTATTGTCAGTAAGTTTTGACCTCAAGAAACACTTTGATACTGTCAACCATTCTGTGCTACTTCAAAATGTAATTGCTGTGGGATTGAGGGACTTCCGTTAGATTGACTACCAAGTTATGCCGCATCACCAGCAATTCGTAGAAATACGATCTTAATTATCAAATTCGCCGTGGCCGAGTGGTTAGCGTGTTCGACTGCAGTGTCAGCCTCTGCATGGTGCTGCATGTCGCGAGTTCGAGCCTCGGCAGGGACACGGCGGTCTTGTGGCGGGGAGATTGGGCGCCTCCCCCTCTCTGTGTCTGCCTAACTTAGCCACCCTCCTAACTAAGGGGAAACGGCTGTACGACTATACATTAATATTTGTGTTACAAGAGCAGTATCTAAGTGATGTTATGTTTTTGTTTTTGCCACGTGGTCTTCTCGACTTGCAACTGTCCTCCTTTCTGCCGACAATACGTCGCTCTCAGCAGAGCTTAGCAACTACGGAACTACAATAACCGAATTAAATATTTAACTCAATCATAGTGCGCACCGAACTCCCGTCCATTTACCTTAGCGTCTGTCAACGTTGACAAAACATTGGATATGCGTTTTATCAAACCGCAGGCAAGCTGTAAATCGGAATTTTTATTCATATATTGATAACAAGGAGGTGAATTTCTAGGTTTATGGTAAGTTTCCGGGTGTGTAAGTAGCCACAAATTGAAAATTTGAAGTGCATATTTCGGAAGTCTACAAGAAATTGTCTAAACTGTTAGTTTCTTGTAAAAAATCAGTTCATGTGTTAGGAATAAGCCTTGAAAAGTTGATATTAGCCTCGTCTACCTTTACTCACTCTACCACAATTAGCCTCGTCTACCTTTACTCACTCTACCACAATTAGCCTCGTCTACCTTTACTCACTCTACCACAATTAGCCTCGTCTACCTTTACTCCCTCTACCACAATTAGCTTCGTCTACCTTTACTCACTCTACCACAATTAGCCTCGTCTACCTTTACTCCCTCAACCACAATTAGCTTCGTCTACCTTTACTCACTCTACCATAATTAGCCTCGTCTACCTTTACTCACTCTACCACAATACCGTTTGGGGCGGAACTTATGCCTAATAGAATTGTTAGCCTTCTTACTAAGCAGTCTTACTTAGCCTACGCTGATCCATTGTAGCATAGCTTAGCAATCTTAAATTAAATGACGGTCACCGTACCAACTTGCAGCATTTTTTTGATTAAATGACGGCCACCGTGCCAGCTCACAGCAGTTATTAGATTAAATGACGCCCACCGTACAACTCACAAACATTTTTTTTATTAATGACGGTACCGTACCAATTCGCAGCAATTCTTAGATCAAATGACGGCCACTGTACCAACTCACAGCAATTCTTACATTAAATGACGGCTACTGGACCCACTCACATAAATTCTTAGATTAAATGACGGCCACTTTACCAACTTGCAGCAGTTTAGATTAAATGATGACCACTGTACCAACTCGCAGCAATTCTTACATTAAATGACGGCCACTGTACCAACTCGCAGCCATTCTTACATTAAATGACGGCCACTGTACAAACTCGCAGCAATTCTTAGATTAAATGACGGCCACTGTAACAACACGCAGCAATTCTTAGATTAAACGACGACCACTGTACCAACTCGCAGCCATTCTTGGATTAAATGACGGCTACTGTACCAACTCGCAGCAATTTTTACGTTAAATGACGGCCACTGTACCAACTCGCAGCAACTCATACATTAAATGACGGCCACTGTACCAACTCGCAGCAATTATTACATTAAATGACGGCCACTGTACCAACTCGCAGCAGTTCTTAGATTAAATGACGGCCACTGTACCAACTCGCAGCAATTCTTAGATTAAATGACGGCCACTGTACCAACTCGCAGCAATTCTTGCATTAAATGATGGCCACTGTACCAACTCGCAGCAATTCTTACATTAAATGACGGCCACTGTACCAACTTGATCGAAGTGTGGAAGATTATGAAGGGTAAAGAAAACATCGAGCGAGCAAGCCTTTTCACTTTAGATGCGAACGGAGTGACCAGGAATAATGGATAGAAAATTGCTGGCAAGCGTTTTACACTCGACATCACGCGTAATTTTTTCGCGTATAATGGGGTTGTCGAAGATTGGAACAGACTTCCCGCGGAAGTTGTGAACAGCGATACAATCGAAACGTTCAAGGCACGGCTCGACAAATTCTACCAAAATCGCCGCTAAATAGCTCCCATCTATAGCACTTTCACCAGTATATTCGTGAAAAATGATGTCCGGTATTGACACCCATACGGTTAAATTAGTGCCAGGCACTGGCACTAGCACGGTAAATAAGGTGCCCGGCATTGGCACCTGCTCGTTGAATTTCGGTGTTCGAGGAATGAAAATGTGCAATCTCAGATCAACCCAGTGGGTGTTGATCTGGTCGGTGGCTTATCTTCAGGTGCGGATTTGAGTTGTTTCAAGAATCATTGTTAAATGTTGTTTCGTTCAACAAACTTTTCCTTTCTTGATCTATTAAAACAGAAAAAACACCGACACAAGATGTTATCTTAGACGTTCGACTTCAGAACTTACCTTCTTACTATCATAAGGCAACCCAGTTTGGGCCAAAATTCCTGTTGTTGTCTTCATACACTTGTAAACACTTGTAAACTCGCAGCAATTTTTAGATTAAATGACGGGAACTGTACCAACTCGCAGCAATTCTTAGATTAAATGACGGTCACTGTACCAACTCGCAGCAGTTTAGATTAAATGACGGCCAATGTACCAACTCGCAGCAGTTTAGATTAAATGACGGCCACTGTACCAACTCGCAGCAATTCTTAGATTGAATGACGGCCACAGCACCAATTTGCACTTCAGTCATTTATGATAAAATATTTCACTCAGCCTGTCGCTCGGTCTCGCTGTCTGTCGCTCAGTCAGTCGCTCAGTCTGTCGCTCAGTGTGTCGCTCAGCCTGTCGCTCAGCCTGTCGCTCAGTCAGTCGCTCAGTCTGTCGTTCAGTCTGTCGCTCGGTCTAGCTCAGTCTGTCGCTCAGTCTGTCGTTCAGTCTGTCACTCAGTCTGCCGCTCAGTCTGTCGCTCAGTCTGCCGCTCAGTCTGCCGCTCAGTCTGTCACTCAGCCTGTCGCTCAGTCTGTCGCTCAGCCTGTCGCTCAGGCTGTCGCTAACTATGCACTATCTTTTGCGCCCCGAGGGTGTGGTCCAACTTTCATTCTTTTCTAAAAGAAATAACCCTGACTAACGGTTTAAAAAGGCACTCAGGCGATTTATTATTGATTCTATCGTTAATGTTTTTAGTTGATGGAAAGATTCCTGATGTTCCTATTGAGTCTTAGTGAGAGTTGCTTAATTACACTTCTAAAGAATATTATTTTGGAGGCACAGTTGCGAAGGAGTGTTCGATAACAGTTCAAAATTAGCAGCGGTCTAAAGTTATGATTTTTCACTATATCTTCAAACAGTAGAAATGTAATTACTAGCATTCGCTGAGAAGCATGGTCGGGATATGACATCATAACAAGAATCCACATTAAGTAACATTCTACGTGCGCAGTTTTGTTCCGCTGTAGACAATCCATGAACTTTTTTTCGCTACTACGCACCATGTATATAATGTAGGTAAAGATAATCGTTTTATTTATTTCAATACGCTTCGTAGGAACGTACATATTCATTATGAAATTGGCTATTCATTGCGCTGTCGATCCAGGGCTTATATCCTTGAATACATTAGTGAATTAACGTACCTTATCTTCAAATTTGTAACTAGCTGTTTTCGAATACATGCATCTCATATATTTCAATACACTAGTTAATCCGTGTAAATGTTACCTAAAATATCACTAGCTGTTCTTTATTCAAACCATCCAGTGCCGTCCTCGTGAAATAACTATTTTGAGCATTTTTTTCATTATTTATGCATGCAAGTGAACGAGTGTGTGTGAGTGCAAGTGTGTGTGTGTGTGCAGGTGTGTGTGTGTGTGTGTGTGTGTGCAGGTGTGTGTGTGTGTATGTGTGTGCAGGTGTGTGTGTGTGTATGTGTGCAGCTGCGTGTGTGTGTGTGTGTGTGCAGCTGCGTGTGTGTGTGTGTGTGTGTGTGTGTGTGTGCAGGTGTGTGTGTGTGTGTGCAGGTGTGTGTGTGTGTGCAGGTGTGTGTGTGCAGGTGTGTATGCGTGTGCTGTTTAAGGCCTGAAAAGTCTAGCACTTATGTAGGGGACTAAATATGCGCCACTTTGATAATTGCATCCTGAGTTGAACAGGTTCGTTAGCACTCGGCGCTGCTTCCGATAATGGTGGTTCAATGACTGCCCGCAGCAGTAATTAGAACACTCAGGCAGAACACCGAGCGCGAGCCCCGATACAGGGGCATACTGTTCTTCGGTAGACAAAGTTTGCATGTACAGAGCGTATCAGGTTTGATTCGTGTAAATTTAACGGAGGAGGGGATAGGGGGGAGGAGGTTGGCATTATGCTCAATAGAGGCAACACTGAATTATTTTTTCATGAATTTAAACACCTGAAATACTGTTCAAATAGTTCATATATTCATCAGTACTGACTGAATAAATACCATCAAGAACTAAAGCCAAATCTGCTGCAAGTGCGTCAAGCATTTGACTTGTAGCTTTATTACTTTACATTACAACACCCTTTGAGAAGCGGCCCAGGGTGAGACAAATTATGACGAGATGAGTTATTATTGATGTTGCGGCATGCGACGCTGGCTGGCCGTTGCTAGGTTATTCAGAGCTTGTTTACCTCCGCGTCAACGCAACTCGTGACTGAGGGACGACTGGAGAGGCCGGGAACTCGTGACTGAGGGAGGAACGACTGGAGAGGCCGGGTACTAGCCTCGACACCTTTTGAGATGCACTGGCTATTGCGCTGCTAGGCATCTCAATGAAGAGAGGATATTTCCAGCCGCCCAACTATAATTCGCCTCAACGTAATAATGCTATTGTGTTGAATTACTAGCGACATTAAAGCTCATTTCCTTCCTCTGCTCGTCCTACCGAAAATGAAGTTTTAGACATCACAAAGGTCGCTGCCAAGAAGACACGGCTTGACATGCTCTAGACTCTACTTCCTCGAGCCCGGTATTGACACACTTATTGACTTGCAAGGCCGTTAATTATTCTCCACTGAAGTGGAACGGTGAAGGAAAGCTGCTGGACACCCTTCAGGTGCTGGACAACAGGTGTCGCCACTGTGTGTGGGTCACAGCAACCACAATCGAAGCCGCTCTCGAACGCTCCTCCCAACAGCCGGACCCCGGGTCTCATAGGTGATGGAGATAGTGATGGCGCTACTAACAGTTACTGCCATCAGATAGTGATGGCGCAACTAACAGTTACTGCCATTAGATATGATTGATCGGGAGCAATCTTATTTAACGCACGTGAGAATGTCAAAACATTTAGGCCTCGTGCACATCATAAAAGTTATTGCACTGCGCATGCATTTCTGAATTGGGAAACGTATCAATAAAAACAGCTTTTGTGTTATATGTTTACTAATAAAAAAAATATGACTTGTCTACTAAATTTAATGTCGCATTGCTACAGTCCTTGGATACTTACGAGCAACTCCGCCTGAGGCGCTTGCACGGACTTATTAGCCGCTTTATTTTTCTGTTAGGCAGGCGGCTTAGCAACTAAGGGAAACGCTGCCGGGCGAGGTACTCTAAGCTTCATTTATCCTATATTTCGATAAACGTTTGGAACAATGAAAATATATTTAAATGCAAAATTTTAAAGAATTACATAACGTATCATACTATACATTTTGAAAATATCCTCTCGATGGGAATTAGTAGGCAGTCGTTGGATGGTAAATGTGTACTTTTTCGTTTTCTGAATCTAAGTAAGATATCTACCTTTTTGGGACGCGGCGCTTGTTTTCAGACGCCGCAGCTCGTAAAATGAGAGTGATGAGGTGAAAGAGTGCAGACACGACCCAAGAATCTATTACATGAGGAGTAACGGGACTCGAGACGAAGTAGAAAGTAACAGGACTCGAGACGAAGTAGAAAGTAACAGGACTCGAGACTAAGTAGAAAGTAACAGGACTCGAGACGAAGTAGAAAGTAACAGGACTCGAGACGAAGTAACAGGACTCGAAACGGAAGTAACAGGACTCGAGACCGAAGTAACAGGACTCGAGACCGAAGTAACAGGACTCGAGACCGAAGTAACAGGACTCGAGACCGAAGTAACAGGACTCGAGACGAAGTAGAAAGTAACAGGACTCGAGACGAAGTAGAAAGTAACAGGACTCGAGACGGAGTAGAAAGTAACAGGACTCGAGACGGAGTAGAAAGTGACAGGACTCGAGACGAAGTAGAAAGTAACAGGACTCGAGACGAAGTAACAGGACTCGAAAGTGAAGTAACAGGACTCGAGACCGAAGTAACAAGACTCGAGACCGAAATAACAGGACTCGAGACCAAAGTAACAGGACTCGAGACCGAAGTAACAGGACTCGAGACCGAAGTAACAGGACTCGAGACCGAAGTAACAGGAATCGTGACGAAGTAACAGGAATCGTGACGAAGTAGAAAGTAACAGGACTCCAGACGAAGTAGAAAGTAACAGGACTCGAGACAAAGTATAAAGTAACAGGACTCGAGACGAAGTAGAAAGTAACAGGACTCGAAACGGAAGTAACAGGACACGAGACCGAAGTAACAGGACTCGAGACCGAAGTAACAGGACTCGAGACCGAAGTAACAGGACTCGAGACCGAAGTAACAGGACTCGAGACCGAAGTAACAGGACTTGAGACCGAAGTAACAGGACTCGAGACCGAAATAACAGGACTCGAGACCGAAGTAACAGGACTCGAAACGGAAGTAACAAGACTCGAGACCGAAGTAACAGGACTCGAGACCGAAGTAACAGGACTCGAGACCAAAGTAACAGGACTCGAGACCGAAGTAACAGAACTCGAGACCGAAGTAACAGGACTCGAGATCGAAGTAACAGGACTCGAGACCGAAGTAACAGGACTCGAGACCGAAGTAACAGGACTCGAGACCGAAGTAACAGGACTCGAGACCGAAGTAACAGGACTCGGGACCGAAGTAACAGGACTCGAGACGATGTACAACAATAGCCGAAACCACGTCAATTACGCATAACAAGAATAAAACCAATCAGACAGCATCTACACGACTCAAACAAACATGAGCCCGCCTAAACAAGCCGAACATTAATAAAAAAACTGCACGACTCGACCCGAATCAACACGACTCAGAGCGAGCAACCCGATCGAGTTAAAGCCCCCGCCCGTCTATGGCACCATTCATCACGGAAGAAGCGTGTCTGAAATGTTGGGTGACGCGCCGCAAAGCCACTGATGGAAGGTGGCAAATGACGGTCCTGAACTGTCTCCGTAGACGCCCGGTGCAGGCAAACTGGCGCAGCGGCCAGGGGAGAAAATGATGACCGAGTTGACTCACGATTTGTCATGTCGACCAGGGGCGTTCCATGTGCCTCGTCGGGTAGGGGCACTTACTTGGGTGTCGACCAAAAGCGTTCCATGTGCCTCGTCGGGTAGGGGCACTTACTTAAGTGTCGACCAGGAGCGTTCCATGTGCCTCGTCGGGTAGGGGCACTTACTTTGGTGTCAACCAAGAGCGTTCCATGTGCCTCGTCGGGTAGGGGCACTTACTTGGGTTTCGACCAGGAGCGTTTATGTGCCTCGTCGGGTAGGGGCACTTACTTGGGTATCGACCAGGAGCGTTCCAGGTGCCTCGTCGGGTAGGAGCACTTACTTGGGTGTCGACCAGGAGCGTTCCATGTGCCTCGTCGGGTAGGGGCACTTACTTGGGTGTCGACCAGGAGCGTTCCAGGTGCCTCGTCGGGTAGGGGCACTTACTTGGGTGTCGACCAGGAGCGTTCCATGTGCCTCGTCGGGTAGGGGC
>SDVV010038573.1:0-10719 GCA_016164225.1 Gammarus roeselii
GAAAAGGGTGATGAATGCGGAGGCGAGTGGTCACAGGCCTAGAGGTAGACCGAAGTTTGGGTGGATGGATGGTATGAAGCAGGCGTTGGGAAGGAGAGACATGAATGTGGAGGTAGCGAGAGAGCGTGCAATGAACAGGCGTGAGTGGAGAATGATTGTGAATGGTTGATTTTGACGCTGCTCTGATGTGCTTTCCCGCCCTTGGCATCCCGCTTTCGGGATGGGCGTGGGTGGGGGGGGCCCGGTCATTATGACGCGGCGGGGGTAAACCAGTGAAAACTGTCGGGCCCTGCTGCCGACGACGGTTCCTCGGACTGCACTCGGGACCCAGAGTGTAAGTTGAGGGGCTACCGGCCAGACCTTTTAGCACAAAAGGGCTAAGTAGTGTGAGTGTGAGCGTATGAGGGTGTGAGGTGCGCCTTGCCGTCGGCCACCCCCCTTTCTGGGGGATGCGGCCTAGTGTCTGTATCTGTATGAATGAGACGTCAGGAGAGGTTTGTTGTGCGTTCGGGTTGAAATGTTTGTGAGTGGGCGTGTCTGAGATAGTTCACGTGATAAGTGCGTCTAAATGCTCAATGAGAGATTTAGCTCTTTGATCAATGTTTTGTAGGGTGAGTCATGAGTTATCAGATGCGTTAACCATCGCAGGACCGACATTTTTTTGTAAATGCGTGCTGGGTGGGCATATAGAACACGATATTGAAAAGAAACGGTTAGAGTAAGAGGGATGGGACATAACATACTTTTATCGAAATTTACAAAAATTATTTACTTTTATTTTGCAAAGTTGCCAGAGAGTTTGTTGATGAGAGATAGGGAATAATGTAATAGGCATTTTATTCAATTTTGAAAGCCTAGACTTATGTAAATGGTAATAATATTTGTTTCAATGCTTTAAAAAATCAATACGCTGATATAAAATTACAAAATAATCACCAAAAATTTCTGAATATTTTCTTTCTACATTTTTTAGCAATTATATGTAGAAATCTAATCCTTTCTTAGATCTAATAGCTTGTAAGTGCCTCAAATCTTCTCTCTCAAGGCTGGAATAGTACTGATTCGACGGAGAATGACCTGAGACGCAAAAATATATAAGGTTTTAGTAGTTTTGCTCTTTTACTTTTTGAAACATTTGCAAAAACGTAGTAAAATATGAAATTTTGTTCAAAAATATGTAAGCTTCCAAATATAGCGTTTGCGCCTTCGCATGTAGCTCGATTACTTTAGTAGTTGGAATGATGTGGTTTGTTCAGTCTGATTCGTAAGAAAACAAGCTACAATTGATTTAACAAGAGTTTTTGCGTCAAGTTGGTAGTTTTGATTAAAATTTCTGATTCATGATTTAAAAAAAATCTATATTTTCGATCGAAAATGTCGACGATGTGGTATAAATGCCTAATTAGATCAAAATAAATAGCACCGAAAGAAGCGCTGTTTCACTACAAATTCAGCGATGTGTTTGGGAGCTGTGTACAACTAATAGCTTTTGAGCTAATCAATTTTATTTGATCTAGTCAAAAATTTTGGGAAAAAAAATCATTACAAACGGTAGTTGTTGGACTCCACAGACCGTAATTTCAACCCTACGTAACTTCCATATAGCTCAAAAGAGCCGCATTAGCAAGACAAATCGAATGGTATGTCTTTAATTTGCGTGCGCCTAATAGTAAGAAAGCTATCTGGGAAAAAACATACGTGGCGATACGGTCCTGTGAGGGTTAAGATCACCTAGAGCCCAAGTGTTGTTGGTTGGTTCGAGGTAGTCGAAGTGAGGCGTGTACTTTGGCCGACATGAAATGGATGCGATACGTATGTCAAATACCTGATAGGTTGGAGCATGGAGCAAGAACTGGTGATGGGCTTATTCAAAATTAGGGTTTCCACTAGTAAAAATGTGTGAAGATGACCTGTGGGGCATGTGGATAGAACGTTGATGAATTCAATGTTTATTTCTAGGAGAGTGATGGGGAGGCAGTTGGATTTGCACCGGATTAGATGGGAGTGTGAAATAACGTTTGAACCTCTATTAGTGGTAAGAAGAAACAGTGGAGCAGAGGTGAAAGGGGAACAAAAAAGTGAGCGGATGAAGAGAGGAAGTGGAGGTGGTTGAATTGAATGTGGCAAGCCGAGCAGAAAAGTTACAGCAGGCGTTGAGGGAGGAGTACGACATCGTGAGAGGGCAAAACATGGGGAATGTGTAGGAAGAATGTAAGATGTTCAGAAATGTGGTGTTGAGATGCGCTAAATATATGCGAGGTGTTCATCGAGTGGGCGGATGTAAGAATAAGGGGGTGGGAAGGTTAATCTAAGCTAACCTTTGGTGTTGAGCAAGATGCGGATTGAGGAGTGCAGTCTTTACATTGATCTGCTGTTTAATGTAAAATTAGATAAAATGAACGTGCCACAGCAACTCAAGAGGTTTGTTGTGTTTGGTCGGTGAATTTTACGAGAGAGTGCTAATCAAGAGGAATAGCGACAGTATGGATGATGCGATTGGCATAGAACAATGTGGTTTTAGGAGTAGTAGAGGGTGTGAACATCACATTTGAAGGCAGAAAAATCAGTGAGAAGTACTATGCAAAGGGAAAAGAAGTGGTCTGGGCCTTCACAGATCTGAAGAGAGCTAACGATTTGGCAGACAGGATGAGTTGTGGAGGGTGTTGCGTTTGCAAAGCGTGAGTGGGAAATTTGTTGAGAGCAGTCTAGACTTTCTAGATTGGCAGCAGAGCTGGCCAGAGTAGGGAGTGAGACCAATGCTTGGTTTCTAGTTAAAGTGGGAAACGAGACGAGGTTGCGTTGTCTCCCTGCCAGTTCAATCTCTACAGGGATGGAGTGGTCAGGAGAGTGAACAAGAGTGTATTGGGTTGAGGCTCAATGTTGTTGCTGATTCCTGAATGGATAGGATCAAATGGGCGGAGTTGGTAGCAGTTAGTTGCTATTTGCGGATGATACGGCATTGGTAGCAGATTCGAGAAGTTGTGTTGGCATGTGTTGGATTTTGGAAAAGTGTGATAGGAGGAAGCTGCGAGTAATTGTGTTTTGAAGTAAAGTAATGAGATGTTCTATGAGTGACGATGGAAGTGTAATCAGCATCTTTATGAATGGATAGTTATTGGAGGCAGTGAGGCATGGCCGGGGTGACGTTGACGGACAGATCAATAATAACGCTTGCTCGAATTCGAACAAAGATAGTGAGGAAGTTGAAGAGCAGAGTAGATTCACGTGTTCTGAGAAGGTTCAGGCACATGGAGAGGATGGATGATGGTATATTGGTGACGAAGGTGATGAAAGAAGCAGAGGTGAGTGGGAGTAGGCATAGAAAAGGACAAAAGTTTGGGTAGATGAACGGCGTGAAGCAAGCACTACGGAGGCGAGACATCACTCTTAGAAAGCAAGAGACAGTGCAATGGATAGGCGTGAGAGGGGAATGATTGAGAGTGGATGAGCTTTGGTGCAGCTCTCAAACACTTTCTCACCCTTGGTGTCTTATTAAAACAATTGCTGGACATGGGTGGAGGAGTACCAGGCAAATAATTATGATGCTGAAGGGGTAAATCAGTGGCATCTTGCCCAGCTGCTGACACTGATCTCGGACCCCACCCCTGACCCAATGTGTGAATTCCGTGTCCAAGCTGGACCCTTCAGTGCTAAAAGGCTATGTTTTGGCATGATATTGGTGCGAGATGAGTTATTGTGTCGGTCATCCCCTTATAGGGCATTCGGGCTTGCGTCTGAATCCGTAGCTTAGTTCCCTCGCACCATATAAAAAACAGAGCAGCCCCTGGTTTGGACGTCGTTACTACAGTGTCTATAGAAAGGTGGAGTAACGATAGTTGTATGAAGCTGCTGAATCTGTATTTTGTGCCGGGCGTGGTTGATGTTGAGTTGCTCAGCCGCGATTTCCACCTGCGCCGGTGGAGACCGTGCCAGCGCACCGCCCGAGAGGGGTGAGAAGGAGGGGAGGAAAGAAAGGATTGGGGTATGGTGGAGTGTTATTACTGATGTCTGAATTAACCTTGTGGGTTGTGCATCAGTTAAGAAATGACCACCCGAGTGGTAAGGTCTTTATCTTGACCATTGTTACTTGCAGTATGTTATGTCCCTCAGCCACACTGCAAGACTGACAAAAAGGTCATGAAAGCAGAGGAGAGTGGACGTAGGCCCAGAGGTAGAAAAGTTTAGGTGAATGTATGGTGAGAAGTATGCGTTAGGCAGGAGACATATGATAAGTGTGGACGTAGTGAGAGTGCGTTCAATGGACCTCACTCCTGACCTAAGTGTGTGTTGTGGGGGTCTCTTTTCCGGAGTCTTCACCGCTACAGGGCTAAGACGTTTTGCGTGTGAGTGTATGAGAGTGTGAGGTGCGCCTTGCCTTTAGTCACCCCCCTTTCCAGAGGATTTGGCAATGCCATATACAAATACAAAGAAACTTAGTAGCTTCTGAGTGTTAGGTGCAGGTGATATATAGAGCCAAATAAGTTTATTCCTTCTATTCCCTCCTTACAGCCCAAAAAGAGCAAGATCTTATTCCTTGTACTACACAGGTCAGCCCCTGATCTACTACATCAGACTCCCTCGCATAACTGTGTAACACAGAAACTTTCTTCACTGCACCTTGTGCGCGTGTCGCCGCACCAGCGTGGCGAGCAATGCGTGTAGCGCGGCGTAGTGAGCGTGCGGCAGCAGCAGTGCGGGCCACACGAACCACTCAATGTCCGTGTCGTCTCTGTGGCGGCCCCAAATGCTCTCGGGAGTGTTGCTCAGGGGTAAATAAGTCTTCCATCCTGAGGGGTGGGGATGGCAGGTGTGGAGGATGGGAAAGATAATACATATGAGCCGATGGGTGGTAAATAACATGGTAAGCAGCTAATTTAGAGTACCAGACAGGTTATAATATAATAAATCGCCAATTCAGAAAACCTTTGGAAGACCCGATGGGTCCCAGACCTCACCAGGTAAATGAAGAATTCAGGGAGGATGGTTAGTGGTAACTTGGGAAAAAAAAATGCAAGGTAGCGGATGGGTTCTGAAAGATGTGAATCCAACTACCTATTCAAGGAAACATACTAGGATTAAATATTTTGAAGGGAAGAATTAGAGTTAGCTATAGCTATACTACAAGAAGGCAGATGGTAGCAAAGAATAGGAATAAAGGCAGGTAGTAAATAATACAAAGAACAAGTAGGAGTAAAAAAAAAAATGAGGGGAAAGGAGCATATAGGTGGTAGCTGAAGTTAGGAGAGTCAAACAGTGGCAGCTTACTGGTAAGTGCTATCTAGCTAAAAGCTACGAGGGTAGGTAGCTAGGAGCATTATAAGATTAGTCAAGAGCAATGCAAAGTCAATGAATATTGAAAATCCAACATTTACTGTTCCAACAAAGAGGAAACTAGAAAAGCCAGTTACACTAACATCTATTGAGATTAATACATCTGTTTAAAATTAAAATAAGAAGTGTATAACGCTGCATATGAGTTTCAATGGTTGAAAGATGAAAAATATATATAGCTATTGGCCTATCCACCAATAAATTAATTGAACAGGCTACAAGGTGATACAGAGGAACTACTACGTTGACCAGAGTGATTCCATGCACCCCCCTTTCGGGCACCAAAACATCGGAAATATCACTAATTGACTATGGGGCGTGAAAGAACATGTCTTTGTTAGTAAGTATCAGCTACTTGTAGAGATTTGATACCCGCACAGAATTTATAAGAAAAAAAAATCAAGTGAAGGTGTGTTTTTCAGGTCCTTGAAAATTCTGATTTGGAAAAATCAAAGTTCCGCAAATTTTGATCCTGTGCCAAGAGTTTTTCAATGGATTGTGGCCCTATTTGTTGGTGATACTTGGGATATGTTGTAGTTTGTTGCGTAAGAAGATTTTGGAAATAAATATGTCGTTTCACAAACATATACAAATAAATAACAAAACATTGGGGGTGATTTCTTGTACACATCTTGTTATGAAATATTATAGCTTTACCTTATTGAAAAGTAGCTACCTAAATGTAATTTTTCACACATATGCCACCTGGAAGTAAATGACCTACAAATATGACACCACAACTATTTTCAAAATGCGTAGCCAATTTCCTAATGACTGGTTATTGCTACCACAAGGTGACAAGTCTAAGTCTCAGTGCAAACTTCTGTTTGACACCTAGAAGCAAACTTTTTTTTCCCGTCTTCATATTAAGGTAACAATACCATACCTAGCATGCATTGTATTCTTGTTAATGCAATTATTTTGATACAGAATTGAAAAAATATTTTGTTTAGTGTTTTTATAGTATTTGTAAAAAGAATGTTATTTCATAATCGCTTATGCATTGATACTTCACGGCGATAATTATTCCAGGAAGTGGAGAAATTACATCCAGTACAGTTAGTTAGCAATGAAAAAAAAACTTTGTGCCTCCCAATAAAAAAAATCTTTCGGCTGTCAAGCGAATTTTCACTGTTCCTTTTACCACTTATTACTGTGTCGTATACTAACCGCAGGTCACGTTCGTATATGCCCTGTTGAGCAGCTACTGGTAGCTATATTGAATAGGCAGATCCATATTGAAGAGATACTAAGCAGGATTCTGTCTCAAGTGGATAGGAAAACTGAAGTACTAAGGTCGCTGATCAGGATAGCAACAGCATCAAAAGACGGCAACCACAGTCTACTCTTGACAGCAGCACTTCAACGAGCTTCGCACCTCCCTCTGCAGTGCGTTGTCTTCAGTTGTGCTACTCTGTACTCGTCCAGTGCCCACTACTCAAAGCTGCCATTCACCCCACGTGACCGCCAACGGCACTGTCTCGTCACAGGAGCCAATCATCCTTCGCGTTTGTTTACATACTGATTATTAACCGATGCCTAAGTCTGTAAATGTTGGAGACAAGGTGAGGGTGAGAGACAGAAAAGATCTCAAGATGTACGCGTGTATTGCGGTTGACGTGAGCGAAGAAGCCAAGTGCAAAATTCACTACAAGGGATGGAAGAGCACTCACGACGAGTGGATCTTGATGGACAGCTCTCGCATCCAGTATGATGAAGAAACTGAAGTGTCAGATGCTAGCCACTCGGAACACGAGTCTGTTGGCTCAGTTGCCATCTTTTGTGGCATCGCTGGAGGCCTACGGTTGCGGCGGCATCCAGGCGGCAGAAGTTCATCGAAGGACCGGCGTCTGCGGAGGCTTCCCACCTACACCTTTGCAGTCCCAAAAACATGAGGCAGCAGTGGCCTGTCAGTCTGGGGCCTTGACTGGGAGGGGTGGTGGGCTGGCTGCTGATGCGCTGGCTGCTGGTGGGGACTCAGCGGTTCATGGGCTGCCTGGCGGGGATGTGCACTGTTCCTTCTGTGATGCCGTTTTTTTGAGTGGCTTCGTTCATTGTTCGGTCTGCCACGGGAAATTTAACGCTGGTGTTTCTTGTCTTGGGGCGGAGGAGGATGTTGTTATTTGTCTTTTGAAGGATACTGGCGGTGCTGTACAGTATTTTTGTTGCAGGTGTAGATGCTCTAGTAGAACCAGTTTTTCTTGTGTTCCTGGCAAGGAGACTGGACTTGTGTCAGCTCTCAGTCAGTTGTTGGTTGCTGTTAGATGCCTGACCAAAAGAGTTGATGAGATGTCAAGGAGAATTGAGTCGGCACCTGGCGGTCATTCTGCCAACAAGCCACTCGATGGGTCCACGGCCTACGAAGCTAGAGTTTCTAGGGAGGGGATTCGTGCAGAATTGAGAGAGTTGTGCGAACAGGAACACCGCCAGGACTCAATTGTCCTCAGAGGTTTCCAGACTGGCAGTGCTGAGGGTGTGAAGGAGAAATTTGCCAAATTTTGCTTGGCCCTGGACATCGAAGTTGAGCTCAGTGGGCTTGTGAGAATCGGCGAAACCAGCTTGTTTAGAGCTAATGTTCTGGATTGTGATCAAAAAGGATGCTGCTAGGTGGTGCCAAGAATTTGAGATTTTTGGATGAGTTCAAGTCTGTTTTCATACAGAGGGACTTAACCTACAGACAGCGACAGGAGATTATTGCAAGAAGAGCTGCTGTTGACGGTGGGGCGATGGCTGCAAACCGGGGTGCAGCTGGGCGTGGAGGCGGTCGTGCTGGGGGCTTCGGTGTTTGTGCTGATGACTGCAATAATGGTGCTGGTGGCCACGGGGACGGTTCTGGTGGCCGCGGTAGCGGCTCTGGTGGCCGCGGTGGCTGCTCTGGTGGCCGCGGTGGCTGCTCTGGTGGCCGCGGTGGCTGCTCTGGTGACCGCGGTGGCTGCTCTGGTGACCGCAGTGGCTGCTCTGGTGACCGCAGTGGCTGCTCTGGTGGCCGCGGTGGCTGCTCTGGTGGCCGCGGTGGCTGCTCTAGTGACCGCGGTGGCTGCTCTAGTGACCGCGGTGGCTGCTCTGATGGCCGCGGTGGCGGCTCTGTTGGCCGCGGTTGCGGCTCTGTTGGCCGCGGTGGCGGCTCTGTTGGCCGCGGTGGCGGCTCTGTTGGCCGCGGTGGCGGCTCTGTTGGCCGCGCTGTGTTAGTCGAGAGGTGTGTTGGGAATTTCAACCAGCACTCGGTGAAGTGGTCGGATGAGTTGGTAAAGGGAGAATTTTGACTTGACGGATCAACTGTTTTTGGATTGCTTTGCATCTTGTGGCTTGCATCAGTGGGTGGTGCAAGACACCAAGCTCTGAAGTATTCTTGGCACCGGGGTAACTACGGCGCTATTTCCGAAGCATTGTCGAGAATTGATTGGCCTCTTGAATTTGTTTACCTGGGTGTTTGTGAGGCATATAGTGTGTTCCTCACCATACTGAGGAGTCTAATAGACTTACATGTGCCTCTTGCTGGAGACTCGCCTAAGATACCATGGTCTGTGAGGCCTCCCCATGGGTTGAAGGTGAGGAGAGCAAATGCGTGGGATGTATATATGATTTCAAGAGGGAGGTTTGAAAGAAATAATCAAAATACTTTAGAGTCACTAGCTATCTTTCTTGATCCCGACTGTCAGTTTCGAAATCATGCTTTGTTTAACCGATCTCGGTACGAGGAATACCTTATGCAACGGTACATTGACTCCCCAAGGCTGTTCCATGCTTATATACGAAGGAAGAAGAAAAGTCGTCTTGGGGTTGAACCACTTCGTGATGCAGGTGGACAGCTGGTTTACAATCCACTGGAGATGGCTGAGCTCCTGTCATCTGCCTTCTCTGACGTATATAGAGAGGATGTTCTTCCCAATCCTGTTTCTTTCCAGTTATTTGATGGCGAAATGAGCGAGTTTGTCATAAGATCTAAGAATGTCCATGACGTTCTGGCGGGGCTCATGTTAGTTCAGCAATGTGCTGTGCAATTGACATAGCTTCTCTTTTTAATCTTTAACCTTTCTCTGATGCATGGAAGAGTTCATTGATGATTCCAATTTTTATAAGTAAATCTAGATATGATCCCCTCAACTATCGTCCAGTTAGCTTAACCTCTGTTGGCTGCAAACCGATGGAGAGGACTATTGCTGCTGAGCTGGTGGACTATTTAGAGTCTTACCAGCTTCTTTCTTCCAGACAGTTTGGATTTAGGAAGGCTAGATCAACAGAGGATCAGATGTTGCTGGTCTATTCGGACGAAGTTAAGTCTGTTGATGCTAGTTTGATTGTAGATATGACCATGCTTGATTTTTCAAAGGCATTTGATGTGGTTTCCCATCCCATTTTGCTTCTGAAGTTGCAGGCTCTTGGAGTTTCAGAGGTTGTGTTGAGGTGGATTGGTAGTTTTCTTCGTTCTCGAATTTTGTGTGATGGCGTTGATGGAGTGAATAGTGAGCCAAGGGATGTTCTGAGTGGAGTTCCTCAGGGTTTAGTCTTGGGTCCAGTCCTCTTTCTCAAATATGTTAATTTTTCGACTGATGGCCTTGTATCTAAGTTTGGCACATTTGCTGATGATTTTAAAATTTAGTTGTCTTCCCAACGCCATGATGTTGCTGGTGGTGTGTCTGCTTGGCAGAAAGACCTTGACAAAGTATTCCAGGCTGCATCTTCGTGGAATTTGTCATTGAACCTTAGCAAGTGTGTTGTTTAACGTTTCTGAAGACGTTTTGCTGGTTGGATTGGTCCCGGTGCAGAGGCTGTTCACTCTCTTGGGGAAGGGCTCGTTTGGAGTTTGTCCAAGTTCATCGCGATGCGAATGTCCGTGTGAAGAATGTTGGTCCTAAGTTTCATAGCAATGTCAGAGAAGTTGTGAGACGAGCAGCTGGTCTTTGTAGTGATTCGCTTCGGTCGACAGTGAATAGAAGCCCAAAATTTATGAGCGCGCTCTTTGTGGCGCATGGCAGACCCATTCTTGATTACTGCTCCTGTGTATGGAATCTTGGGCATGTCCAGGGTGTGAAGTTGCTTGAGTCTGATAAGAAGAGGCGGACCAAACAGGTGCACGGTCTGTCTAAGATGTCTTACCATAATAGGCTGATGGCTCTCAATTTGCTCTCAATCAAGGGCAGGTTACTGAGAAGTGACCTCATAAAGTATTGGAGACTTCTGTGTTGTGACATATATGTATATACATACATATACACATATATAAATATATACATATATACATAAATACATATAAACACATACACATATATACACATCCACATATATACACATACACATATATACACATACACATATATACACATACACATATATACACATACACATATATACACATATAAACATATATACACATACACATAAAAAAAA
>SDVV010038574.1:0-10719 GCA_016164225.1 Gammarus roeselii
GATGTCCGCAGTAGGTCCTTCAGTGTGAGATGTGTTGGTGTGTGGAATGGCTTGCCTGCTGACATAGTGCAGTTGACAGATATCACTTGCTATAAGCAAGCCCTTGCTGATCTGATGTACAAGGAATTTTTAGATTTTGACTAGGATGATGAAGTTTAATTCATTTGTAGGGATACGTGTGTAAGCGTGTTTTTTTTTTTTTTTAGTCGATATGTATATGTGTGTATATATATATATGTATTTATGTGTATGTTTTGTATTGTGACCAACATAACTGCTGTATGATAAGTTGCCCAAAGCACAAATTTCCAGTTTATTTTCTGCTCCATTGTTTTGCTGGTCTTTGCAGTCTGGGGTGCTGTGGCATTTGTGCCTCCCGTCATGCTCTGCACTCTGGCCCTGCTGGGGTGTGGGGTGGTCTTGAGGCAACCGAGGTGAGAAGCACAGAAGGTGAATGGATCGGCTGCATCTTAAACTGGTATTTCCAAAGAAGCGCTTGCCGTGTATCAAAATGATAATGTAACCGTGGTGCTTGCGGGTGGGACAACCCGTGTCCACTTTGAATTAGAGCTAAATATATTTACTAAATGAACAAATGACAATTGAAAAACTAAATGATGGGTCACATAATGGATTAAATCAAAGACTTACTAGAGGATTAACTAAAGGAGTAACAAAAGGACTAAATAACAGTAAATAAAGGACTAAATAAAGAAGTAAATAAAGGACTAAATAAAGAACTAAATGAAGAACTAAATAAAGAAGTGAATCTCGGAGTAAATCACATAGCATGGGCGGTGTAGTGGGGAACTGCAAGAGAATAAAAATAACAAGATGTAGATAGGTCACCATTGCTTTACCAAGCTGAAGCGCTTCCTTAAGGACCCTTGGGAGTAGTAATTAAATTCAGAATATATGAAATTAAATTTAGAAAAGCATCTTGACTATCATGCCTGCAAGTAAAAAGGAAAAGAAATCATCTAGAATAAGAAATCAAAGTGAAAAATCAATGTAAAACCAGAAATATGGCAAACTAGCAATAATTTAGGAAAGTATGCCAAGTGCTGATGAAATTAGGAAATGAATAATTGATTGAACAACAAAAGGGTAAATAAAGAAAGACTTGACAATTGCAATAAAATGAACTAATATAGCAAACCTAGAATCAAAATTAAGCGCAAAGCAATTGAATGATTGAATAACCGATTAGAAAGAAATAACAAGCAAACTCAAATTTCAAATGGGAAATAATTATGTACACTCATAAGCAGACACTTCAACCAAAACATGCCCAAGCAGGTTAATCCTATTTAATAATATATGCTAATACTTACAGAGTAATTGCAGCCAAAACTTTCCCCAACACTCACCCAGTGCAGCAGCAACTATGCTTAACAAGCATTAAGTGAAGTAAGAAGCAACAAGATGCAATAAGCATTTAAAGAGTGGATTCAGTTAAAGAACATTCAAGCTAAAGAGCATTCAAGTTAACCGTGGTCTGCAAAGAACAGATACAATTCATTAACCAAGATTTTACATTATCTGAAATTATGATTATAATAAAGTAGACATTAACATGAATGAGCGTCAACCAAGGAAAATGATGCACCGGTAAGAGGATAAGCCAAGCTAGGGCAACTGATGGCTTGTGATGTCCGTATCTTGCCCCCGGTAACATACCCCCCCCACCAGCACGAGCTATCCTGTTTGATCTCACTCTAGTTCTGAATCAAGATGACATTTTCCTTTAACACTGTTGCTAATGCACAGAGGACCAAAAGACATCAAAAGATGATAGTTGCAACTTGCTACCCCGCTCAAGCAGCTTGAAACAATGACATCAATTAATCTGACTGTGCAACAACGCAATTGATCAATGATTCAAACTGATATGAAGATAATATTTATGCACTTGATACTAACTCAAGGCCAGTGCAAAACAAACACCACTGCTACTCTGGCCCTGTTCAAGGGACATCATGTAGAACAACACATACAAACATAACAATAAACATGTCGTAAGCATTGAATAAAGATCACGCTGCACAAGAACCCGCCCCAACCTAAACAAACTCGAACAGAACATCACCCAAAAACTCCGCAAGCAACCTCTTGGATGCAGCCAGGGAATCTGACTCCACCACAAAACTCGGAGGTTGTTCCACAACTGAACACATGGTGCTCCAACAAATTTCCTCTTGATGTCCGTATTACAAGCCAGCATCAAAAGCTTATAGGGATGGCCCCGAGTTCTCGCGTCAGGAGCTCTCCAAAAAATACCCCCAAGGATGGCGCCACCATCCAACCTGCAGATGAACCTCCAGTATATAATAAGGTCCGCCCCGAGAAACCTTCTTTATATAGAAAATAAGCCAAGTCGCTTCAGTCTGGTAAGGAAAGTAATCCAACTCAGCAAGACCATCCACACTTCTTGTCCATCTCCTCTGCACAGACTCAAGCGATCTCAAATCCCCAAGAAAACCCACATTCCACACTGACGAACAATAATCCATGAGAGGCCTGATGTGCATCACGAAGAGGGACACCATGAAGCGAGGACTACGGCAAACAGTGGATCTCAGCAGGCTGCTGGCCAATCCGGAAGCCTTACCCACCACCTCTCTGACATGATAGTGGAATTTCAGTTTTACATCAACCACCACACCAAGGTCCCTGTGGTATTGAACAAACTTCAATTGTATCCCACTCAAGAAGTACAGAGCCAGCGGATTCTCATCAGTCCACTTGCCTAACCAACAAGCGAACCTCAACACCACACACTTCTCCGAGTTCAGCCTCAAGTTCCAAGATGAGGCAACCGCACCAACTGTATCCAAATCCGACTGCAAACTTGACACATCAGCAACTGCAGACTCCTTCACCCTCCTGTACCAAAGGTACAAGGGGTAGTACCAAAGGTACAGCTTGTAGTTGTCAGCAAATGCCTTAAAAGAACATAGCACTCCATTTGTGATATGATTAATATAGATCAGAAATAGCACAGGGCCCAGCACAGAACCCTGCGGCACATCACTAATCAGATCTCTTGACTCACTACAACACCCACCAACAGCAACCCTCAGAGAACAACCAGCCAAAAACGAACAAATCCAGCCAAGCAAAACTGGCCATACTCCCACCTCCCTCAGCTTGTGAATCAGCACATCATGAGAAACCACATTGAATGCCTTTGAAAAATCATGCAGCACAACATCCACAACAAAGCCATCATCCACCCAGCCTGAAACGTCTGAATAAGCCAAGAGAAGCTGATCCCCAGTAGACCAAAATTTCCGGAATCCAAACTGGTGAGAGGAGAGAATCTCATCACTCTCAAGAAACTCAACCAGACCGGAAACAATAATCTTTTCCAAACTCTTGCAGCACACAGAGGTCAGACTGATAGGGCGGTAGTTCAGAGGATTGTACCTCGACTTACCCTTGAACAGTGAAATCACAATTGACTCCAGCCACAAATCTGGAAGAAATCCACAAATTAATGACCTCTGAAATAGAATTAACAAAGGCCCCGACAGTGTACCCGCACAACTGTTCAGAAGCTTCTGATGTAAGCCATCGGGCCCCATGGCCGACAAAGCGTCTAGAGCCAACAGCACGCTAAGCACCTGAGCATGAGTGACAACTGGATCAGGCATCCCTCCATGAAAGACCTGATTAGGAGCTGGATTAGGAGGAGCATCAACAACAAACGCATCGGCAAAAGTTTCACTCATGACCTGGGGGCATTCAACATACTCACCACCAGCAGCGTGAAGAGGACCAACGGACAAACAACCCTTCTTTTCACTGCGGATGTATGAGTGAAAGAGCTTTGGACACTCGCAAAATCGATCCATGAGATGCTCCTCATACTAAGCACAACTCTGGATAGCAACGGTTCTATACTGATGGTTCAAGGCGTTGAATACGCCCATTGCTAGTACAGAACAAGGATCCCCTCTACAGAAGGAAGCTCTCACGCGCTTGAAGTCCTGCCAAGCAAGAGATCTCTCGTGCATCAACCGCCGAGGTGGATGAACAGACCACGGCACAGACTGGGCTCCATTGTGAACTGGAACATGTAGATCAACCAACCCCATCAGAATGGACATAAGGTGCACAAAACAACTGTTGACAGACAAGTACTTAAATTCCAACTGCCAATCAATATCAAACAGGGACCTCGATATGGCATTATAGTTTCCCCTATGCCAGAGGTACCTTCCTCTTTGTAAAAAGTCAACATCTTGCTCCAGTTCCACATCGAAAAGATCTTGCACACAACAGGAGAGTGCATACAACGAGGAAACAGGGAGAGCACCTCAACACTACCCACCCTATCCAACTCGGATGTCAGGAAAAGGTCCAAAATGGAACCACCTGCAAGAAAAGTGCTCTCAGTCACCCACTGTGCCAAACCAACAGAGAGAAAACAGTCCATAAAAGGCATATCCACCGGGCATACGTATACATCAAGAACATTCTCAAAAGGCCAAGCCAAGGAGAGCAGGTTGGAGTCGCCCAAAACCACCACCTCACGGTCAGCACAAAAGGTCAAGATCAGCTGGATGAGCCGAGAATTGCAAGCCTGATCATAAGACAGGGGACAGTAGACAGCCAACACCCAGACATCAACATCCAGCAAGTGAATGGCAGCAACATTAGGGCACTCTAGGTTGCGTGCACCAACACCAGAACCACCGTAGTGAACAGAGGCGCCCACAACACTGACACGCCTAGATGCACCAGGCCCCCCCAGCATCTGCGCATCCCACACCAGCACTGCAGACACTACCGGACGGCTGCAAAGGCAAGCAATGCAGATCCTCGTCATCCTCCGCAGCATCCAGCAACGCAATGAGAGAAGACACCGGCGACACCGCCCCATCGCCCGTCTCGTAGTCACCACCGCGGCCACGCGCAGCACCAGGTGAGCCATGAGAAAGTTCATCCCGGTCTGCCTCCAGGCAAGCTGGGACCCCGGGAAGATACACATCCACAATGTTTGAGTCCCAGTCTGGATTGTTCTCAATCTCCCAGAGACCCACATTGAAGAGCTTGCGTTTCTGTGGCTTGCCAAAACGTTCTTTGTTCTCGTGGTATGGGAACAAGTCCTCTGCCTTGAGGTTTCCTGTTTCTCTGGTGCCATAAAAAATAATAGGGTAATTCTTGGGGGGTCCACCATTGGGCTCAGGTTCAAATGGGCTCAATCCTTCCAGGCCAATGAGGATAACCCTTGACCTTGGCGAAGATGAAGTTGTACAGTTTGAAGTCAGTCCCAGGCATGGTCGACAAAACACCTCACAGAACTCTCAACAGAAACTTGGGGCACCACCGTTCTACCAACAGAAGCAGCCAGCAAGCACGGCCCACCCCCGCGCAGTCCTCAAGCAGTCACCGCTTGGCACGGGAGCGTCAAAACACTAATTCTCGTCACCAGCAGTTATCAGCACAGGGCGTATACAAACGACAGCCACCTGAACATGAGCCACAGAAACTGTTTGTTGCAGTCAGTATTCGGTACAGGAACAACTTTAATTTCCGAGTTGTTTATTAACACTCTCTTAGAAGGTTTTATTTTCAGAAAAAATTAACACGTTAAGAAAAGTTTTTTTTTCCACGATAAAAGCGGTATCATCCAGTGAAACACTGATCAGTATTTGACCTTTTGAAAGGTTTTATTTTCAGTAAAACAGACTAATGCAAATGAAATTTTCAAGGTACACCATAAGCAGCTAAAAATCAGTAAGTATTTGGTACGGGAACAATTTCAAATTCCAGAGATTTTAAAAAATAACTTGTTCACTGGTTCAACTGGATGGCATTTCAGAGCCAATTTTCAGTTATTATTTGGCACGGGAGCGTTGCACTTCCTTTAGCGTTGCACTTCCTGATGCACAGTTAGTATTTGGTACGGGAACAATTTCAATTTCTAAACAATAATTAAATATAAATGTTAAGCTAGCCTGCTAGCTATATGCAGTTGCCAAGATTCCACTGCATCTTTATTGTGTTGATGACTTATTGTTGCAATTTGTCACAATGGAGCACTTGATTCCAGAATCCAGATCAGAATGGATTATTAGCGTTGATGAGGGTGAGTTGGAACACTACATTTTCATGGATGAGTTGGAACACCATAAATAAAAGTTTTAATATATATAATTGAAAAAAAACATTGAATTCCCCTATTCCTGCACAGTAGCTTTCAGCACAGGGTGTATACTGCACAGTAGCTTTCAACACAGTTGAGGAATTTGTGGTCCAGTTATTATTTGGCACAGGAGCGTTAAGACACAAACTGGTGAACAAGGTTGTAAATTATTGTCTTGAACAGTATTATCCAATGGAAAAATGTTAAGAAGCTTTTTACTATATGCTTTCAACTTGTCTAACTTGACTTTTGATTGGAGAGCAGACACAAACCCTTTAAATGAACCATCAATAAAACTCTCCAGCTGTGAGACAGAATCATGTACCCCCAGTAACAATAACCTGATTGCATAAATGACTGTAATCATTGGCCAATACAAGTATTGCTTGGTGCCTACCACAGCCAGTATACAAGCTCATAGTGGCCAAATAATATGCGAACCTAGAGAATGAGCCCCTAAACATTAATTATGAACATAGATATATATACTGCCTTCTAGGATAAGTGTGAATGCACAGCCAGGTAGTGGCAGGAGAATCCTGAATATTGAAGTGTCTGCCCTGTTTACCATAACTAATATGGTAACCTTGTCGTACAGCGAGTCGGATTAAGTAATTATATACTGAGGAATCAAACGTCCTTATCCCAAAGCCGAAGCGTTGAGTACTTCAGAATGATATGGCAAGATAATCCATACACATACTGTTACCGTCCACGCACGCGGGTGGGACAAATATAGTCCACTTCTAATTGTGACGGTCTTGATATTAGTGGAAGCGCAAATTTAATCTAATGATGGTAATCATGGGTGAAATTGAACCAGTTTCTTGTCTCCACTTGAATATATATTGCCATCAACTGGTAATTGGGGAAGGGTAATTTACGGAGTATTGCCTTTAACCAGTGTAAATGTAGGACTTGAGGTAAGATGACTGGTCATAAATGGGGAGAGAGGAACAGGTTATTCACAGGTACAGGAAGGATAAAGGTTAGGTAAAGGATGGGTAGGTAAAGAAGCATGAGTAGGTGACAATTCTGTAAAAGAGATAAATATAGAACAATCAATATGAGTCCCAGTCAAATATTCCTTCTAGAGGTCCTTGGAGAACATTAAGTAAGAAATCTTATGGGGAGGATAAATATGAAGTTAGGAAATCATGCAAAAGTGCGTATTTACAAATGCAAACAAGGGAAAGGAATTAAAACTAGTAATCAAGGGATAATAGCATTGAAAGGCACTTTATTTAGCAAAATGGGAAGTCATTAATTCAATGAAGAAAAGCAACAAAACTGTAAATCAAAGGGAACAACCAAGCAAGGTAAATAATTAAGCAAACAAGGGATGGTTCAGGAAAGACCAGATGTTGATAGCTAATGCTAGAACAAAGTTAATTAAGTGGATCTGGCTTCACAAAAAGAAAGTGCAAAAATAATATAAAAGCTAATGCAGAGATATGAATATTCATATAAGCAAAAGGAATTATAACATACTGACTTGAACAAATGCTGTTGAAATTAAGTGAAAGCAAAACAACTAAGAAGCTTATGAAACTTAAGCAAACATGCTCAATAATACTTATTATTCCTATCGCTCATCACCAAACCCCACTCACTCTATAGAGTTCAATTGATAATACAGAACAGATAAAAACTCACCCAGTACAGCAGCAGCCAAATTAATAACCAAGTGAAAGATTAAGATATTGTAGGACAACTTAGATATAGCAACAGCTCATGACAATAAGTCTAAAACAAACAGAAAAACTAATGATTACATAAGTTAACACACACATGAATGAAACAACACTCAGGAAACACATGCATAAGCAAGGAACCATGTCACCAGGATAACAGACTGCTTGGGCTCACAAGTAGAATGCACCCGGCAACATACCCACCCACCAGCACAAGCTATCCTGGCCAACTTCACCTTGTGTGGTAACCAACCTAGAATGACTGCGCAGCGCTGATTGAGTGCATCTGATAACCAGAATTATGACGCATACTTCCTCAAATTGACAATGCGGGAAAAGAGCCAAATAAATTATTTACCCCATTCACATATCTGTTCCTTCAGCAATTGATACCAATTGACTGTCACTTGCAGTTCCCAAATAAACGACAATACAAAAACTGCAAACCTGAAGGGTATTTCTAATCTAGGAAAAGAAATTCAAGATCAAGAATTAACCGAATGGAGTTGTTTAGTTCAAACCCTGTTTAATTATTTGAATACCAGAATAAACATTTACTGCAGTTGATAGGATTACCCACCATTGAGAATTTTTTTTGGCAAATACAACCACAATTAAGCTACAAGCATCCTCCGTTTCACCTGACAAAATCAGCTTGTACTTCCCCTCCCCTCCTTTACAGGTGAAACAATAACCACAAATGACCTGGAAAAACAGAAAATGAATGTATAACTCTAAACAGTTCCAAAATAAACTATCCTTCACATCCTATCTCACATTTAGGAAACACCAATAAGCAGGAAACCATCCTAGCCCAACAATTGCCAATAATCTGCGAGATCAATGTATGGTAACCATTATATTGCATGATCTAACACACAGATCACCTCAGAACAACCAACCCAAAATCAGTTTGGTACAGCACAGTTTCAATATTTTCTAGCAACAAAACCCTACTAAGTCATTCAGATAAACTATTTCATTTTTGGAAAGCAACTTATCACAATCGCTCGAGAGTTTTTGGTTGGACATAGGGATACAAAGGAGCAGGCCCTTTCGATCTTGTCTGTCGAATAAACGAGATTGGCGGTTCTTGCTCAGGTACTTCTTCTGTCGGTTTGTGTATTGAATTTTTCAACATATTCACGAATTTTCCCGATACTGATTCAATTTCTGCAACTTGGTGTTTGCCTGAACTGACTTCACAAACCCCTTGAATGAATCATCTATGAAATTTTCCAATCTTGACAGTGACCCATCAGATACATTGGAACCATTGTAAGTTACCTCAGTTAAACTAGCATCCTCTGGTACTCTAATTGAATGAGGATTCGACACATTGTCATGACTCTGCACAGAAGACTCTTGAAGAATAAATGAAGAAAATTGGTTGCTCTGTAAATCACTCAAAGCAAGTGGCACATGTTCTCCCTCAGACATTTCCCACATCTCCTCTTGCCAGTCAGGCATCAGGGTATAATAATCCCGCGGCGGACTCCCAGTGAGGTAATCACACACACTTGATTTGATAATTGAATTCATCATGGGAATGTTTGGTTCATTCAAGCCTTCTACAACATTTATATTTGAATAAATATTTGGATCAGTCATGGGACTGTCCAGTTCATGACCACTTTCTGTTGAACTCAAATTAGAACTAAAATGTGAATCAGCCAAGGGAGCACTTGGCTCAACAAAAAAATCAGTTGAATTTAACTTGGAATTTGGAAAAAGTAATACCGATTCTAAACAAGTTTCAAACATACACCCCTCACAGCAATTTTTTTCCTTAGAAAATGGTAATACAGGTTGTGAGGAATGGTGCAGAGAATCAACCAAACCATTGGAAAATCCAGACCAATCTGCTTCCGGTTGTGCATCCCCAATCTCTGACTCATCAGAACTATCAGAACTGGTAATAGCAGAATCAGTCTCAGTCAAATGACCAACACGCTCAGGAAATGGATTGGAACTAACCAAGGATACACTGGATGAAGTATCTGACTCTGAACTTGAAAATGAGACATGAATAGGATTTTCAACATCATCATTCAGATCATCTCCAACATTACACAATTGACTATATAATTTGTGTTTGACCAAGTACTCAGGAGGGTGTTTGAATAGTCGCAACTGTGAATGGTGTGCTCTGCTGATCTCCAAGCTTTCAGGTAGCCTAACTTGGTAAGTTACTCCATTGTCTATCACTCTGAACACAATAAAAGGCCCTTTAAATTTAGAGGCAAGTTTGTTAGTGTTAAGGAATCCCTTATGTTGGCATTTCATCAAAACAGAGTCACCAATCTTGAAGGGAAGGAAGTTGTGATGGCCATGTTTCCACCTTTCCTGCAACTTGCCACCATCAAGGAACACATCTGAGTTACATCTGTGAGGCTTAGTCAGAATGAATTTAGAGGGAGTTTCATTGGACAATCTAATATGATGCTGGGTTACACAAGCATGTCCAATATCCAAATTGCTGGTACTGAACACAGATTTATACCTGGACAAAGATGAAAATACTTCCACTTGTTGGGCCAACGTTAATTCAGGAAGCTGTAGCTTCTACCTCAAAACCTCATCCGACCAGACATTAACAGTCTCTTCGCAGTCATCCTTCAACTGAAGCACCGTCGACACTGAACCTACACAGGAACCTTTACTAACAATGGCATCATTTTCACTGGCCGCCATAAGGATCAACCTACTCTCGGTATCAACCACTCCAGATAATCCACGCAGTTTGTCAGCTAACCCAGTGGACAGTGCTGCATCTGAGTAGAGGACCATTTGATTTAGACTACTCCCCAATGCTGAACAAACGACTGGCACCAACTCAACTGTCCCACTCTTAATAACCACATCTTCAGC
>SDVV010038575.1:0-10719 GCA_016164225.1 Gammarus roeselii
CCTCCAGCAGAAGGGAATGGGAGGATACTCCCTAAACGATTACACCTCCAGCAGAGGGGAATGGAAGGATACTCCCTAACCGATTACACCTCCAGCAGAGGGGAATGGAAGGATATTCAACAAACGATTACGCCTCCAGCAGAGGGGAATAAAAGGATCACAATCTAGTAAAATGTAATACCTAAAGCCGAGGAATTCCCTCGAAGGTGTATACAGTGCGTTTTGCAGATGGAGACCTTGATTCACCTCTTCCCTACAGGCTGGCCTTGATGTTGGCTGTGTCCGTCTGCCTGTATATTGCTTTCCCCGTGTCCTTGTCACCGTTTCGCAAGAGGATAAATGGAGATCATTCGATATAGAAACAAAATACCAATTCAAAAGAGTTTATTCATGGTGAAAACAGGTCAGGCTCCTTCTGGACAGTTCTTCTTTGATGTTGTCCTCTGACTTCTGTCATTGAGAGAGCAATAAAATAGCGTTCAATTTAGCATAGATATTCATAAACATAAAGAATGATGCTTTACAACAAATAGTTGATAGTGAATATCTGATTAATGATTCGTATTTCGTCATTTACCCACATGGAATGCTAATAATGAATTAATCTTCATCACAGCTGGTCTAGGTACTTGTGTACCATACATTAGTGCATCTCTGTTAAACTTGAGTCGGCTATTTACTGGTCTCTGTAGACATTATTTGCTTCCCAAAGTTGACGGACGTGATTGCAACTCGAAAAATTTGTATCAGGCAACTTTCTTGGAAACGCTTAGAGCCAGGAGAAACAATTACGATGAGAGGAATAATCCTGATAAATCTATTAAAATATACCAATTTTCCCGGCGCCATGCGTTGCAATGCCTCTCCATTTCTTTGGGAATATTTTCAATTGAGAGCTCAGAAAGATATCTCCCCAGTTCATTTAACTGGAATAAACAAACCTGCACTCGATCAACGGTCCAGAAGCACCAACCATCGACCGTATATTAATTGCCTTGCACACCATTTTTCCAGGGTAAAACAGACAGAATGTACATTTGAAAGAAAAAGTTAAAACTACAGAAAAATTTATAGACGAAACTTTCCATAGCAGATAAATACTAAAAGATGGTGAACTTTAGTGTTTCACTTGGAAAGAAACCGATTGTCACAACAACTCTGCTTTCAAACGAGCTTCCAAATTGATGGTACACTGTTTTGATCTACGAGGAAGCTTGCGACAGCTCACATGACTTCTTCTTTGGTTATGCGGTGGGCGGTTTCATCACACTATCTTCATATTGATGAGGGTTAGCGACGCCACAGAACCTTGAATTTAGATGAATAGGAGCCTAAGCATAAACAGCTTCTCGTCCAAGAAATCTATTTTTTGTTGCTCAATGTTAGTATCTGGTACCCTGGAACCAAAGACAATCGTTGATTTTTATTAGGTTCACTCGGCTTGTGACAGCTGTGAAACTAGTACATCTTCATTTTAAGATGTGAACGAAGAATGTTATGAGTACAATTGTTGATGGGAAGTTTTCTTGCAGCCTGTCGAATAGAAAGGGTTGGATCTTCCTGAATCTTTGCACTAATAAGTTAATCATATTCTATCGTTGTTTTTGGAGTAATTCGTCCTTGCTTGTGAAATTCCACTTCTCTTGGAATTTTCGACGACGCGGCTGAAAATATATGGCTGATATTTGCTCTTTTCCTTCTCTGATGATAAATCTCTGCACGAATTTTTGCCTCAACGCTGTTGGAGGGGAAGTCTTCCCGCATTCGGGAACGATTCAGGTTTTTGTTCAATCATAAACATTACTGAAATGCGAGGTACGTTGATTTTTTTCAGGAACAAAATAAAACACTCAATTTATCCTAATTATCGGATTATAGCAATTTTTCTGCAATCATCGATACGATAGTATATACAGTTTCCTATAATCGGGCATTTATTCACTGATTAAACATTGTTTCAAAATTCACACGCTTTAAAAGACATCCTGTACAGATTAGGAATTTCTTCTTTGCATCAAACTTCCGTCGCAGTCTTAATAGTCAAAAATGAGCAGCACTCTAAAAATAGCAATGTCAACCATAATTTTAACAACAACATTTGTTGCTCTGACTACCACATCAATTTGCCTCAATTTTTCAGTAACCGGATAAGGAACGGATAGACAAGATATTATTAGTATTGCAGGAGACGAGAGCGCAGCAGCCCTGTTAAACATTGTCATGGGGATGCGTCCCACGAACAGACAATCTCTATCGTATGTTATTAGTATTAGTAGGAGACGAAAGCGCATCAGCCCGGTTAAACATTGTCTTGAGAGTGCACACCACAAACAGACAATCTCTATCGTTTGTTATAAGTATTGCTAGGAAACGAGAGCGTAGCAGCCCTGTTAAACATTGTCATGAGAGTGCGCCTCACGAACAAACAATCTCTATCGTATGTAATTAGTATTGCTAGGAGACGAAAACGCACCAGCCGTGTTAGACATTGTCTTGAGAGTGCTCCCACGAACAGACAATCTCTATCGTATGTTATTTGTATTGCTAGGAGACGAGAGCGCAGCAGTCCTGTCGAACATTGTCTTGGGAATGAGCACCACGATCAGACAATCTCTATCGTATGTTATTAGTATTGCTAGAAGACGAGAGCGCAGTAGCCCTGTTAAACATTGTCTTGAGAAGGCGTCCCACGATAAGACAATCTCAATCGTATGTTATTGGTATTGCTAGGAGACAACATCGCAGCAGCCCTGTTGAACATCATCTTGAGTGTGTGTCCCACGAACAGACAATCTCTATCGCATGCTACTAGTATTGCTAGGAGACGATAGCGCAGCATCCCTGTTAAACATTGTTTTAAGAATGCGTCCCACGAACACACAATCTCTATCGTATGTTATTAGTATTGCTAGAAGACGAGAGTGCAGCAGCCCTGTTAAACATTGTCTTGAGGATGCGTCCCACGAACAGACAATCCCTATCGTATGTTATTAGTATTGCTAGGAGACGAAAGCGCAGCAGCCCTGTTAAATATTGTCTCGCAAGTGCGTCCCAAGAACAGACAATCTCTATCGTATTTCATTAGTATTGCTAGGAGACGAGAGCGCAGCAGCCCTGATAAACATTGTCATGTGAATGCGTCCCACGGACAGACAAGCTCTATCGCATGTTATTAGTATTACTAGGAGACGAGAGCGCAGCAGCCCTGTTGAACATTGTCTTGACAATGCATCCCACGAACAGACAATCTCTATCGTATGTTATTAGTATTGCTAGGAGGCGAGAGTGCAGCAGCCCTGTTAAACATTATCTTGAGGATGCGTCCGACGAACAGACAATCTCTATCGTATGTTATTAGTATTGCTAGGAGACGAGAGCGCAGCAGCCCTGTTAAACATTGTCTTGAGAGTGCGTCCCACAAACATACAATCTCTATCGTATTTTATTAGTATTGCTAGGAGGCGAGAGCGCAGCAGCCCTGTTAAACATTGTCTTGAGAATGCGTCCCACGAACAAACAATCTCTATCGAATGCTATTAGTATTGCTAAAGACGAGAGTGTAGCAGTCCTGTTAAACATTGTCTTGAAAGTGCGTCCCAGGAACAGACCATCTCAATCGTATCTTATTAGAATTGCTAGGGGACGAGAGCGCAGCAGCCCTGTTAAACTTTGTTTGGAGAATGCGTCCCACGAACAGACAATCTCTATCGTATATTATTAGTATTGCTAGGAAACGAGGGTGCAGCAGCTCTGTTAAACATTGTCTGGAGAATGCATCCTACGACCAGACAATCTCTATCGCATGTTATTAGTATTGCTAGGAGACGAGAGTGCAGCAGCCCTGTTAAACATTGTCATGAGAATGCGTCCCACGAACAGACAATCTCAATCGTATGTTATTAGTATTGCTTGAAGATGGGAGCTCAGAAGCCCTGTTAAACATTGTCATGCGGATGCGTCTCACGAACAGACAATTTCTTTCGTATGTTATCAGTATTGCTAGGTGACGAGAGCGCAGCAGCCATGTTAAACAATGTCTTGGAAATGCGTCCAACGAACAGACAATCTCTATCGTATGTTATTAGTTTCGCTAGGAGACAAGAGCGCAGCAGCCTTGTTAAACATTGTCATGAGAAGGCGAACCACGAACAGACAATCTCTATCGTATGTTATTAGTATTTCTAGGAGACGAAAGCGCAGCAGCCCTGTTAAACATTGTCTTGAGAATGCGTCCCACGAACAGATAATCTCTATCGTATGTTATTAGTATTGCTAGGAGATGAGAGCTCAGCAGCCCTGTTAAACAATGTTTTGAGAGTGCACACCACGAACAGACAGTCTCTATCGTATGTTATTAGTATTGCTAGGAGACGAAAGCGCAGCAGCCCTGTTACACATTGTCTTGAAAATGCGTTCCACGAACAGACAATCTCTATCGTATGTTATTAGTATTGCTAGGAGACGAGGGTGCAGCAGCTCTGTTAAACATTGTCTTGAGAATGCATCCCACAAACAGACAATTTCTTCCGTATGTTGTTAGTATTGCTAGAAGACGAGAGCGCAGCAGCCCTTTTAAACATTGTCATGCGAATGCGTCCCACAAACAGACAATCTCTATTGTATGTTATTAGCATTGCTAGGAGACGAGAGCGCAGCAGCCCTGTTGAACATTGTCTTGAAAATGCGTCCAACGAACAGACAATCTCTATCGTTTGTTATTTGTATTGCTAGGAGACGAGAACGCAGCAGCCCTGTTAAACATTGTCTTGAGAGTGCGTCCCACGAACAGACAATCTCTATCGTAATTTATTAGTATTGCCAGGAGGCGAGAGCGCAGCAGCCCTGTTGAACATTGTCTTGAGAATGCGTCCCACGAACGTACAATCTCTGTCGTATGTTATTAGTATTGCTAGGAGACGAGAGCGCAGCAGTCCTGTTAAAAATTGTCTTGTAAGTGCGTCCCACGAACAGACAAGCTCTACCGCATGTTATTAGTATTGCTAGGAGACGAGAGCTCATCAGCCCTGTTAAACATTGTTTTGAGAGTGCGCATCACGAACAGACAATCTCTATTGTATGTTATTAGCATTGCTAAGAGACGAGAGCGCAGCAGCCCTGTTATACATTGTCTTCAAAATGCGTCCCACGACCAGACAATCTCTATCGTTTGTTATTAGTATTGCTAGGAGACTCGAGCGCAGCAGCCCTCTTAAACGTTGTTTTGAGAGTGCTCCCCGCGAACAGACAATCTCTACCGTATGTTATTAGTATTGCTAGGAGACGAAAGCGCAGCAGTCCTGTTTAACATTGCCTTGAGAGTGCGTCTCACGATCAGACAATCTCTATCGTAAGTTATTAGTATTGCTAGGGGACGAGAGCTCAGCAGCCCTGTTGAACATTGTTTTGAGAGTGCGTCCCACGAACAGACAATCTCTATCGTATGTTATTAGTATTGCTAGGGGACGAGAGCGCAGCAGCCCTGTTAAACTTTGTCTGGAGAATGCGTCCCACGAACAGACAATCTCTATCGTATGTTATTAGTATTGCTAGGAGACGAGGGTGCAGCAGCTCTGTTAAACATTGTCTTGAGAATGCATCCCACAAACAGACAACTTCTTCCGTATGTTGTTAGTATTGCTAGAAGACGAGAGCGCAGCAGCCCTTTAAACATTGTCATGCGAATGCGTCCCACAAACAGACAATCTCTATTGTATGTTATTAGCATTGCTAGGAGACGAGAGCGCAGCAGCCCTGTTGAACATTGTCTTGAAAATGCGTCCAACGAACAGACAATCTCTATCGTTTGTTATTTGTATTGCTAGGAGACGAGAGCGCAGCAGCCCTGTTAAACACTGTCTTGAGAGTGCGTTCCACGAATAGAAAATCCCTACCGTATGTTATTAGTATTGCTGGGGGCCGAGAGCGCAGCAGCTCTGTTAAACATTGTCTTGAGAGTGCTTCCCACGAACAGACAATCTCTATCGTATTTTATTAGTATTGCCAGGAGGCGAGAGCGCAGCAGCCCTGTTAAACATTGTCTTGAGAATGTGTCCCACGAACGGACAATCTCTGTCGTATGTTATTAGTATTGCTAGGAGACGAGAGCGCAGCAGCCCTGTTAAAAATATTCTTGAAAGTGCGTCCCACGAACAGACAAGCTCTACCGCATGTTATTAGTATTGCTAGGAGACGAGAGCTCATCAGCCCTGTTAAACATTGTTTTGAGAAAGCGCACCACGAACAGACAATCTCTATCGTATGTTATTAGTAATGCTAGGAGACGAGAGTGCAGCAGCCCTGTTAAACATTGTCATGAGAGTGCGTCCCACAAACAGACAATCTCTATCGTATGCTATTAGTATAGCTAGGAGACGAGAGCGCAGCAGCCCTGTTAAACATTGTCTTGAGAGTGCGTCCCACGAACAGACAATCTCTTTCTCAAGTTATTAGTATTGCTAGGAGACGAGAGCGCAGCAGTCCTGTTGTACATTGTCTTGAGAGTGCGTCCCACAAACAAACAATCTTTATCGTATGTTATTAGTATTGCTAGGAGACGAGAGCGCAGCAGCCCTGTTAAACATTGTCTTGAGAGTGCGTCCCACGAACAGACAATCTCTACCGTATGTTATTAGTATTGCTAAGAGACGAAAGCGCAGCAGCCTTGTTAAACATTGTCTTGAGAATGCGTCCCACGAACAGACAATCTCTATCGTATGTTATTAGTATTGCTAGGAGACGATAGCGCAGCAGCCCTGTTAATCATCGTCTTGAGAGTGCGCACCGCGATCAGACAATCTCTATCGTATGTTATTAGTTTTGCTAGGGGACGAGAGCGCAGCAGTCCTGTTAAACTTTGTCTGGAGAATGCATCCCACAAACAGACAATCTCTATCGTATGTTATTAGTATTGCTAGGAGACGAGAGCGCAGCAGCCCTGTTAAACATTGTCTTGAAAATGCGTCCAACGAACAGACAATCTCTATCGTTTGTTATTAGTATTGCTAGGAAACGAGAGCGCAGCAGCTCTGTTAAACATTGTCTTGAGAGTGCGTCCCACGAACAGACAATATCTATCGTATTTTATTAGTATTGCCAGGAGGCGAGAGCGCAGCAGCCATGTTAAACATTGTCTTGAGAATGTGTCCCACGAACGGACAATCTCCGTCGTATGTTATTAGTATTGCTAGGAGACGAGAGCGCAGCAGTCCTGTTAAAAATTGTCTTGTAAGTGCGTCCCACGAACAGACAAGCTCTACCGCATGTTATTAGTATTGCTAGGAGACGAGAGCTCATCAGCCCTGTTAAACATTGTTTTGAGAGTGCGCACCACGAACAGACAATCTCTATCGTATGTTATTAGTATTGCTAGGAGACGTGAGCTCAGCAGCCCTGTTAAACATTGTCTTGGGAGCGCGTCTCACTAACAGTTAATCTCTATCGTTTGTTATTAGTATTGCTAGGAGACGAGAGCGCAGCAGCCCTGTTAAACATTGTCATGCGAATGCGTCCCACGAACAGACATTCTCTATCGTATGTTATTAGTATTGCTAGGAGACGATAGCGCAGCAGCCCTGTTAATCATCTTCTTGAGAGGGTGCACCACGATCAGACAATCTCTATCGTATGTTATAAGTATTACTAGGGGACGAGAGTGCAGCAGCCCTGTTAAACATTGTCATTAGAGTGCGTCCCACAAACAGACAATCTCTATCGTATGTTATTAGTATAGCTAGGAGACGAGAGCGCATCAGCCCTGTTAAACATTGTCTTGAGAGTGCGTCCCACGAACAGACAATCTCTTTCTTAAGTTCTTAGTATTGCTAGGAGACGAGAGCGCAGCAGTCCTGTTGTACATTGTCTTGAGAGTGCGTCCCACAAACAAACAATCTCTATCGTATGTTATTAGTATTGCTAGGAGACGAGAGCGCAGCAGCCCTGTTAAACATTGTCTTAGGAGTGCGTCCCACGAACAGACAATCTCTACCGTATGTTATTAGTATTGCTGGGGGCCGAGAGCGCAGCAGAACTGTTTAACATTGTCATGTGAGTGCGTCCCACGAACAGACAATCTCTATCGTATTTTATTAGTATTTCCAGGAGGCGAGAGCGCAGCAGCCCTGTTAAACATTCTCTTGAGAATGCGTCCCACGAACAGACAATCTCTATCGTATGTTATTAGTATTGCTAGGAGACGAGAGCGCAGCAGCCCTGTTAAAAATTGTCTTGAAAGTGCGTCCCACGAATAGACAAGCTCTATTGTATGTTATTAGTATTGCTAGGAGACGAGAGCGCAGCAGCCCTGTTAAACATTGTCATGAGAATGCGTCCCACAAACAGACAATCTCTATCGTATGTTATTAGTGTTGCTAGGAGACGAAAGCGCAGCAGCCCTGTTAAACATTGTCATGAGAATGTGTCCCATGAACAGACAATCTCTATCGTATGTTATTAGTATTGCTAGGAGACGAAAGCGCAGCAGCCCTGTTAAACATTGTCTTGGGAGCGCGTCTCACTAACAGACAATCTCTATCGTATGCTATTAGTATTGCTAGGAGACGAGAGCTCAGCAGCCCAGTTAAACATTATTTTGAGAGTGCGCATTACGAACAGACAATCTCTATCGTTTGTTATTAGTATTGCTAGGAGACGAGAGCGCAGCAGCCCTGTTAAACATTGTCATGAGAATGCGTCCCATTAACAGACAATCTCTACCGTATGTTATTAGTATTGCTAGGAGACGAGAGCGCAGCAGCCCTGTTAAACATTGTCTTGAGAATGCGTCCCACGGACAGACAATCGCTACTCTGAGGAAATGAACGAAATTAATAAAGAATCACAAATGGGGTAAAATAGTAGCAGCAGTGGCTAGGGGGAGAACATCCTGACTAATGTGAGGAAAGCATTTTCTGGGACTATCGTAGCCCTATAGAACCATGTCAACACTTAAAATTGCTTAAATGAGTTAATCTGTCCTAAATAAATCCAAAACTGCTATAAAATATTGTCGCAAAATATTCCAGCCTTACCTATCTATCATCAACAGAGGTTTTGAAAAAACGTATTTATGCCAGGCTATAAACTTCGTTTGTGTATGATAATCTAATTACCTAAGACCAAAAACACATCCGGGAGTAAATGTGTGTTAAATTTTTTTATTCTAGTTGTTTGCCTATTGATATAAATAGTTCATTGTAACGTCTGCTTTCGTCTCGACATGTTGAAAAGGGAGAAGAGAGAGTGTCCTCCACTAATATCCATTGAGTAGTGGCATGTAAAGGTAAAGTAATATACTACCCTACTTATGATTTAATATTCTGTGTATCTAAGTTGCGTATGTTGTTTTCAGAACAGCTCACGCTGACGAAAAAACTTGGTTCATATTATCTGTGTATTGTGATATTTCTGTACTTTTCTCACGAGTTGTTTTAACGGAATTATTTTGCAATCCCCAAATCATTTGACGCAAAAGGGCTAAGTTTGTTTACGTGTGAGTGTATGCGAAAAGTGGGAGGTGCCCTGCGTCAGCCACATCCCATTTTGGGGGGATTAGGCCTAGTGTCTGTAATTGTAAATCCTTTGAAAATGGTTGGAATAGTGTTGGTGAGCGAGGGTGAATTTATCCATCCGTATAGTTCCTGTGATTATGCCATGGGTTATTACTTACAAAATAATCTCTATCAATGTGAGTTAATTGATTCTGAACGTTGCTAACAAACACGGTGTAGTGGAAAAGTCAGTGAAATGACAAAGTGTTCTAATCACATGCTTTTGACTATGAATGATAGGTATTGGGTTCATTTGTAGGTAGAATGATAGGTATTGGGTTCATTTGTAGGTAGAATGATAGGTATTGGGTCCATTTTTAGGTAGAATGATAGGTACTGGGTTCATTTGTAGGTAGAATGATAGGTATTGGGTTCATTTTTAGGTAGAATGATAGGTACTGGGTTCATTTGTGGATAGAATGATAGGTATTGGATTCATTTGTAGGTAGAATGATAGGTATTGGGTTCATTTTTAGGTAGAATGATAGGTACTGGGTTCATTTGTAGGTAGAATGATAGGTATTGGGTTCATTTTTAGGTAGAATGATAGGTACTGGGTTCATTTGTGGATAGAATGATAGGTATTGGATTCATTTGTAGGTAGAATGATAGGTATTGGGTTCATTTTTAGGTAGAATGATAGGTACTGGGTTCATTTGTAGGTAGAATGATAGGTATTGGGTTCATTTTTAGGTAGAATGATAGGTACTGGGTTCATTTGTGGATAGAATGATAGGTATTGGATTCATTTGTAGGTAGAATGATAGGTATTGGGTTCATTTTTAGGTAGAATGATAGGTACTGGGTTCATTTGTAGGTAGAATGATAGGTATTGGGTTCATTTTTAGGTAGAATGATAGGTACTGGGTTCATTTGTGGATAGAATGATAGGTACTGGGTTCATTTGTAGGTAGAATGATAGTTATTGGGTTCATTTTTAGGTAGAATGATAGGTACTGGGTTCATTTGTAGATAGAATGATAGGTATTATGTTCATTTGTAGGTAGAATGATAGGTATTGGGTTCATTTTTAGGTAGAATGATAGGTACTGGGTTCATTTGTAGATAGAATGATAGGTATTGGGTTCATTTGTAGGTAGAATGATAGGTACTGGGTTCATTTGTAGATAGAATGATAGGTATTGGGTTCATTTTTAGGTAGAATGATAGGTAC
>SDVV010038577.1:0-10719 GCA_016164225.1 Gammarus roeselii
TTTGGACATCATAATATGCTAGCAAGATACATATAGCTAAAATACTATAGTTACAATCGAAAATATCTTTCCCAAATGTTCGAAGCAAACCTAGGATCACGCTAAATAAAATGTAGCTTGCTCGTATATTAGGATGACCAACACAGCGCTCCGTCCTGCTGGTCATCGAAGTGATAACTCTTCGCTCAATGGAGAAGTTTAAAATCGAGCTTTATTACTAGACTAAGCACAGCACCCAATCCGCATTGGAGATGGTGATAATTGGAACGATATCCCATCACAAGGAAGGGATTTCTGGTATGATGGACTAATTTCATATCATCCAGTCAATTATTAAACGTATGAGAACAAACTACAATCATGCCCATATTTTCTAGACTCTGATTCTGAATCCATGATGTGTAAATTGGAAAGCCATTAATTTTCCGTGTTGCCGACCGAGATTCAAAGAAACGAGAATGAATGCTAACTGTTTGTCCTTCCCATACCTGAATCTCAATAGGAAAGCATAACATACATAATAAATAAAATTCGTGCGTTACACTATCTTCAGCATACAGAATGATGGTCTCGTAAGCTGGTAATTTTGATAGAAAAGATTAAATTCTCATTTTAATTAAGGGAATATATTATCTCTCGAAACATAATTTTGTAAACTACGTTTGTTCTAATGCGACCAACAACTAAGACACAATTTGCGATCGCACAAATGTTTTCATCACTCCTCAAACACAGCTTGATCGTTACCATCAACAAGGAGGTAAACTCACAGTCGTCACTCCTCAAACACAGCTTGATCGTTACCATCAACAAGGAGGTAAACTCACAGTCATCACTCCTCAAACACAGCTTGATAATTACCATCAACAAGGAGGTAAACTCACAGTCGTCACTCCTCAAACACAGCTTGATCGTTACCATCAACAAGGAGGTCAACTCACAGTCGTACAGTGAAAACTTTCCCGAAATACCTACAACTTCGGTTACATGTTTCTTTTCGTAGAACAAGTATTATGTCCAATGGAGTTAGTTTTTTCAATCTTGCCTCTGATTGAACTCGCCCTCATCAAGGTTTTCTCGCTGGATTTCTCGTGTCACTGCTGACCTCGTCGTTTATGTCGCTCGGCTGACCAGAGTGGTATTTGGCGGGTTGAAGCGATCTAAACACTTTTGAATCATATTTCTGCACCTGAATCATCAGAAAAAAATGATTTTTAAAGGCATTTGAAAATGACCTGATGTTCTCAAAAACGCCAAGAACAATACGGCGTCCTGCGTACATTGCTGTGCTTATCATAAGCCACAACTGCTTACACAATGTAATGTTGTGAGGACATATGACTGTTTATAAGACGTTTAATGGATTGACTAACACAGCTTGATAGTGTTAGTGATATTTGTTACAGCTTCTGATATTTGTTACGTATATAGTAAAGAAAAACGTACCCTAATATTAATGTGTTTGGAAAGAACGAACGTCAGGCCGATTACATTCTTCACATGCTCATCTCTGGCTCTGGTAGCATTGCGATATTGTGTTCTCAGATTATGCTAAAAAATCTTACAGATACAAATTTACTTGCATGAAAGCTTTATTACGCTTCTGTTGACCACAATAAAACGTAATAAAACGTAGTATAACGTTCGTGAGATTGTCCGATGAAATGATACAGGCCATTTTGTTGTGCAGAACACTGATGTATTCGTAATACATTTCTCGTTTTGTTTCTGATTTTTTCAATGCTCCTACACTGGAATCATCATTGACCAGTTATTCAGGATAGAACTTCCGCAACCAATGATATATTATATTCGTGGATTGTTATGATTGAAAAAGCATATATCACCTAAATCATCAAGTTTATCACCAAGATCCCATGAATAGCTAAGGGAATGATAAAAATGATAAAACAATGCAAAGGCCGCAATACACTCGTCAGTCCTGCGGGTATAACCGTGAGCATGCATGCTCTAAGTTACAGTTAGTAGGATAAACTCTGCCAGCCGGCGTTATTTTGCAAAGTTTTTCACATTTATATTGTAATTGAAAAATCCACTTTTACAGTGACCCTCTCTGCAACAACGGAAGTGTGTCTTATAAGTTGACTGGTATAAAGGCTCACCTAATGGCTGTACATGAGGGCATGCATGACCCCGGTGATGACTCCAGCGATGACCAACTTCATGCATCGCGTCCTTAAATGACGATGATTAGGTGAGTAATAAGTGAGGCCCAATACCAGTTCCGAGGCTATGACATTAGACGGTAATAGACAAGAATTGTTCAAAATAAGTGGGGCAGTGTCGTTAAATACCGCATTATAACATCTTCGGTTGAAGTATCTCCGAAGCTCTCTCCCGCTGAATGAGGTATGAGGCAATTATTGTCAACGTTAAAGCTGGATAAACAATTGTTTTTAATCGCAAGGAATGTCGTAAGTGAGTAACACTCTTGATGATCAGCACACGTGTCTGATGGTCTTCGAATATAGTTTTCTGTTACTGTTATACGGGCTCATAAATGTATATTCATGCCTCTGATCATCTCGGCCAGATTTGACTAATTATTGTTGTTTTGCTTATCATTTCAATGAATGACCCTAAGATAATGACCGTGTATGCATGTTCCTATAGATTTTCTAAATACTTCCAATTTCCCACGCATCATCTTACTAACGTAAATGAGCATATTCAGTATATAAAGTATTTAATCGTCGGTTCTTGGCACGACTAAATCAAAAGATATTTATTCTGTCAACGCACGCCGATGATTTCCGGAATATATTAAAACGTTAATTGTTTTTCTTTTGGTTTCGATAGTCAGTAAAAAAAAGATTAATATAAATATATCTAAACAATATTTCAGTCTTTCTAGTATCTTTTACAATTATCAATGCACCCTACAATGTTGTGCAACTATTTTTTTCAGTTATATGCAGGTCTATTAAGATTTGATTCTCAGACTTTGTTGATAAATGTGTGAGATTATAACCGTTCAGTTTTTAGGTATCGAGTGAACATAGTTGGTAGATCGTTGGCACAAGAGTGACAGGATAGGCTCCTTGCAAGAGCTTCCATTGAGACTGATCTAGTTGACTTCAAGCGCTGCTTGATGAGAATCAAGAAATGTTGTTTGATTGCAGTGTTAGGGTCTTGAAGTCCCCCGCTGTGACATATATAAAGTTATAAACAGAAACAAGTTTGTTTCTTAGAACCTTTATATTGTTGCAGCAGTAGGATATTGTTGTTCATTCCTTTGAATGGTTAAAGGGACAAGGTCGATAGGACCTTGAAGGAGTTAATAAGCGTTACAGTTATTCTTATGACCATCTGGCGCTCAATTATCTTGTCTCCGGTGTTGCTTTCGCAATTAGAGCCCGGGTGAAATAGTGTTATGGCTGCAGGGATGCATTAAATAGCGAAACAACGGCAGAGATACATTTGAGGTGGTGGTGCGCGATACGTGAATGCGGCGTGAACAAAATGGTGCAGTGTAAATGGGGTGCTATTGGCACCCAGGCTTAGAGTCATTAGGAAACTGATGGGAGCAGAAATGATAAAGTAACTCCGATTTAAGGTCATTATGTAAGGTTACTTACTACTCTACATTATGTACTGTGAACAGATTGTAAAAAATTGGCCGTGGATGACGGATGTCGTCAACGACTGCATAGTGAAGTCGTGCTAATGTATCAAATCTAATTTAGCGATAGTATTTTCCACAAACACTAAGTATTTCTTCATCGGATTCTCAACGTGATAACTGCGCAGTTTGCTCCACGGTCAGGACTCCCAGAGTCAAGAGTTGTTTTCCATATTTTGTCGCTGCTCAAATCTTCTCTGAACATCTTGTTAATGCCCCCTCACTTTTCAATTGTATCCTCTAAATAGCCCGAAAAAGACGCCGGCGATGCTTCCAGAGATGATGTGGCACTCTTGTAAACACGAGAGAAGGTGTCCGGCGATGATTTCAGAGATAAAGTGTTGCTACGGTAAATAGAAGCGACGTGGCCTGGCAATGAACTCAGAAAAGCGGCGCTGCGGTAAACAAAAGGGACGAAAATTTACTAAGATCGCAGAGGTGAAGCGTCGCATTGATAAACAAGAGGATGGGGGGCCGACAAAAATCGATTGAATGAGAATGGGCTGTGTTTACAAGTGTTTACAAGTGTAAGAAGACAACATCAGGCCTATTGGATCAAACAAGGTTGCCTTTTGATAGCTAGGTAGCAAGTTCTGAAGGAGAACGTCTATTAGAGCTTCATGTGCCATTTCTGTTTTCATAACAACAAGAAAAGGAACGGGTTAGCTATCCATCGTTGATTTATGTAGAACTTATCGAGCCGAGACTTGAACGTTTCGATTGTATTGCTGTTTACAACCTCCGATGAAAGTTTGTTCCATTCTTCGACAACTCTATACGTGAAGAAATTGCGCGTGATGTCGAGTGAGAAAAGTTTCCCAACGATTTTGAATCCATTGTTCCTAGTCACTTCGTTTTGTATCTAGAGTGAAAATGCTCGCTCGGTCGACGTTTTCCTTACCCTTCATAATCTTCCACCATGTCGCCTCTGTCTCTACGCATCTCTAGCAAATAAAGATTGAGTTCACGTAGCCTGTCTTCAAACGATTTATTCCGCAGCGAAGGGATGAGTTTGGTAGCTCTGCATTGAACCTTCTCTGATTTAATAACGTATTTTGTAGAATACGGAGACCAAATTGAACGGAATACGCGAGATGCGCTCAAACAAATGCATGTATAACTAGACCATACTGTCTTCGTTTTTGAACGAGATAGTGCCTTTCTTGGCAGCATCGTTACATTGCTTGCTACTCTTTAAGTCGTTTCTAATGATGACATCTAAATCTCTCTCTTCTGTGACAGGAATGAGTTTATTTCCGGACATTGAATATTTGTGTTTGAGGTTATGAGGACCTATGTGCATAAGTTTACATTTTGTCTACATTAAATTTCAATTGCCACTTTTCTGATCAACCAACAATTTGGTTAAAGTCTAGTTGGATCTGCTGACACTCTAGTTCATTTTGTACTCTTCCTCCTATCATAGTGCCGTCTGCAAACTTGCTAATATTTGAGAATGCATTGTTATCGAGATCGCTAATGACTATTGTAGAGAGAACTGTACCTAACGCGGATTCTTGAGGCACGCCGCTTGTGACATTACCCCAGGGGGAGGGAGCTCCGTTAAGTACAACTCCCTGCCGTCTGTCCGTAAGCCAGCATTTTATCCAGTCGTTAAGCTCGCCAAAAAAAAACGATGCTGTGCAAATTGATAACTAGGCGCTTGTGAGGGACTTAATCAAATGACTTTTGAAAGTCAAGGTATATAATATCGATTGGAGATTTTGTCTCGTTTATTTCTATTATATTCTTGAAAAAACGTAGCAGGTTCGTAGGACAGGAACGGTTGTGTCTAAAGCCCTGCTGAGAGTCGCCAACCCGTTTGCTTGATTATAAAAATTCTGTAATTTTATTCGCTATCAAACTTCCCGTCAATTTGCCTATGACTGAGGTGAGACTAATTAGACGGTAGTTCCCATGACTCTTTTTGTTCCATTTTTTCAAAAATTGGGGTAACATTCGCTTCTATCCATTTAGAAGGCAGGTGCCATTTATGAGAGATTAGGCGAAAGTGTTTGATAAATGTTCGGCGATTTAGTTTCTAGTCCCTTTAAAAATTCTGAGATGAACTTGATCTGGACCTGGATATTTTGTGACTTTCAGTTCATCTATTTATTTAATAACTTCGGCGGTTGCAGAGGCTTCAATTCATTTTTCCGCTATAATATCATCTGGATTAGAATTATCCTGATTCTCTGACGTGAAAATTTCTAGTTTAACAACATCGTTCTCGAGAGGAAAAACTACAGATCATGATTATTTTTGCACGATATATCACTAAAAAGAAATCGGATCAATTTTGGTATTCGCAGCAATTTCATTTTCATAAACCTTCATCTTACGTTTTTGGATGGCAGCTCTTTAGATCTCTTCTGCTGATTTTGTATTCATTTTATGTTATGTCGTCATGTGGATGTTTCTGTTTTATGGAGTGCTTTGCTGTCTTTCGTGACTGAAGACGCTGCAATTTTCCTTTCCAGTACTTAGGCTGATTGGCTGCTGTTCGCCTGTTTTTGCGCATGATATGCTCATGTTCGATATTTTTAAGAGCAGTCAAGAAATTGTTAAGCGATTGTTTGACATCTTGTCCGAGGGTTATATCTGCTGACGCCATTGTCTCTCGTGAGCCATCAAAATTGGCTAATCTAAAGTTATGGATTTTTTCGCAGTATTTTGACGTTTTCAATTCGAGATCTATCAAAAACATTATGGAGTTGTGGTCGCTGGTTCTCAGTGGTTTGCCCACTCCGACGTTCGTGACATGAGAGTCGCTCGCACAAAATAGGAGATCTAGAATATTGCTACCTCTTGTAAGTGTCTTCACCATTTAGGTCATGAACTTATCGTCTGCAAAATCAATCAGACGTTGGCCAGTGGCAGTGCATTCGTTAGTTTCCCAATCAATATCGGGGATATTGAAGTCTCCAAGCACTATACTGTATTGTGTTGTGACGACATCGATGAGGGTGTTGTAGAGGTCGATGTCATCTGCAATCTTGCTTTTTGAGGGTCGAAAGACGAGTGTGATTTGACATTTTATGTGTTTACCGACTACTTGGATTGATACTATGTCGTGTCTGCTGTTAGGAATAGTGACTTCCAATATTTGCAGTGTGTTATTCACGAGAAAGAGCACTCCTCCGCGCTCTCGGCCTTGTCTATCTTTGCAAAATAGTGGAAACCGGAGAGAGTGCTCAATTTCATCCACGATTCTGTGATTGCCATTATGTCGATACATTCTTTCATTGCAAGGATACCTAGTTCATCAATTTTGTCTCAGAAGCTTCTATCGTTCACGAAGTAACACTTGAGAGTACCGTTAGTCACAATAACTCGATTTTCTTGACTTAATCTTCTTCTACTATGAGGCCTTGTGTCGGAGCTAAAACTTTTGTTTTCGGTTACGGGTTGTACGAGCGGAGCGGCGGCTATTGCCTCTAACTCGGACTGGACTGATAACAAGAACTTTTTCGCTAAGACATGCGGTATGTTTTGATGTGCTCTTGTATTTGTTGTGTATCTAGTGTTGGAACGGGTGGAGGCGGTTGGGTCATCTCGTCGGGTACTTCTGGTGGAGTTGAGGGTATGATATCGAGTACGTTTTTTGACTCATTTTTGGTGACAAGACCGGCGCCTATGTTTTTAAGGATGTTTCCGTTGTCATCAAGTCCATACGTGTTTATGCGAGCCTTGTTGGTGATTTTATTAAAGTTATAGTACTTTGGGTCAATCATTTTTTCCCAATGATCAGAGAAAAGGATTTTCTGTGCTCTGCGGAAAGTTGCGAGGCGATTGTCAAGAAAGATCATCTTGCTTAACTTGTATCTACTTTGGTTTGGATGGGGCAAGATGCCAGTGACATGTATGTTCTCGTGTGAACCATTGACACTTTTCAACATGGTTTCGTACCTTTTCCATGTCGATTCTGTCTGTGACACGTTATTAACTCAGACTTGAATTATAATTCGTTTCGAAGAAGGTATCTTTTCCTTTACGATTATGCCCTTAATTTGGTCGGTTTTTAAGTCTGGTTTGTCGAGCAATTTTAGTTGAATTTTATTTTTTCGCTGATTTGAATTGTAAAAGATGAAATTGTAATCACCAGTCACTAAAAAAAAATCTGTAATCTGAGATTTCATTTCATCGGGCAATATGCCAAAACGGTCACGTATGTCGGGTTGGATGTGGTGTGTTAAACAAGAGCGGCAGGTGCTATGAAATCTCATAGGTGAGGTGGCGCTGTGGTTGTCCTGAGGGTCGTAGGTCAGCCATTATTTCATAGATAATCTGCGGTAAACGACCCTTACCCGGCCAAAAGGCCATAAATACGAAGCAATTGGTGTGTCCATGAAGTACTATCAGTACCAGTCGAAGTAAACACCATGTTTTCTTCGATAGTCCTGTTAATTGTATTATGTTTCTTCTGAGACAATTAAAACCTTTGTAAGGGACAATAATGTATGCTATAACAGTACCTTGCTACGGTCTTCATTGTTGCCAATGAAACATAATTAAGTTACCGAGAATATGATCTTGTGAAGGTGTTTTATTTGACTATTATTGTTTTTAGCTATTAATGTACATAACTCATGACAAGCCAATAGCCTGGTCTCCGTAGCCTTCTGGCCATCGTAGCCCCCGCTCAATGTTCGGTGGTTAGTAAGCAAACGCTGTTGTTCATTTAGTTATGAATTAAAACATTACTAGCGGGATTGTAAATATGCTTCACTTGTTCTTCTAGAACAAGTTATTTATACATTGTGGAATGCGTTCTCAAGTCATGTGTTCTACTGCAAACTGCCTTGAGGGTTTCAGAAAGGAAATAGCATTTACGCAAACCTGGGTCTCTGATTGTTCCTTCAAGACATATCAACTTTCCCACACTGTCAGAATATAAAAAAGATCATTTTGAATTCTCTTGCTCGAAACTTTTTCCCAAGTTGAAGAGAATGTGTAGTGTTCATATCGTATAAAAAACAATGGTTTAAGGGCTCGTTTCCGGTCGCGTTTCCAGGCTGTGATCGGAATGTGTAAGCTGCTTAGAGCTTTCAGAGTGAGGCAAGCGTGGAAATTTGAAGCTCACAGAATTATGCATATTATGAAGAAGCAGTCATGTTTGTTACAAACTGAGTTCATTTTTGATTGATGTCCTCTCAACCTGCAATAAATCGAAACAATGAGAAGATAACTTTGGATAAATGTAAGCAAATCAATTATGAATTCATCAACGGTTTACAAAAAAAAATTAGTTGACTTCTTCCGTTATTACGAAGTAAATTTTAAATATGAATGGCTTTAAGGCAATCTTATTCACGAGCACGACTGATCACCTTGAGATAACTATATGCATTCTTCCATTACTTCATTCGATTCTCGCTGGGTAGAGTTGGGGAAAATGCTCTAAATGAATTAATTTGTTGCGTTTTGACCACCTCGATTCAAGGCAACTATTAGTGGGATTCAAAGTTTAGTATCCTGTCAAATCCCCAACTGTTTGATGAAAGTCTTCTTGCATTTGGTGGAGAAACACGAAGACTAGGAGTACCGCTCTCATCTCATGCAACCTACTGGTAATTTCCATAAAATTGTCATAACATTTAATATTTATTGTGCTCGTTTTTTGTGCCTTGTTTCCCCTCTGCCAGGTAGTCCCGCCACTATCATCCCATCCTCGAAATAATTATGGATGGCCAAGTCTCAAAGGCACCACCTTTGGTATCATGAGTCCTTTCCACCAAACTTAAATATCGCGTGCCCTCTCCCAATATATTGTATATTCGGCATTTTTGTGGTTTCTTATGTATTCTCGTTCGGTGTTATGGTTTCTCTTACGATATGCTAACAGTCCCCTCCATATCTTTTGTTTCACCGAGAGTATGCAAAATTGTCTCCACCCGGTGACCTCACTCTCGGCATCATCGCGACTGACGGGCACTTCTCCTCAGAGATGCTCTCAGACTGCCCATCCTACCTCACTCACTTCCCCACACGTATCCTCATTTTTGGCATCATCACGTCTGACACTGATCGTTAGAGTTACTCTCAGAATGTTCATTCTATCCTACCCCCGCCCTCACACGCCGCCCTTCCTCTCGGCATCATCACGTCTCGGCATTGCTCCTCAAAGATGCTCGCTGACTGCTCATCCTACCTTCTCCCTGCCCTCATTTATGCTCTCTCTTTCTGCAATATCAAGCCTGGCACTGCCCCTCAGAGATGCTCTCAGACTGCTCATCCTACCATCTCCCTGTCCTCATTTATGCTCTCTCTTCTGGCAACATCAAGCCTGGCACTGCCCCTCAGAGATGCTCTCAGATTGCTTATCCTACCTTCTCCCTGTCCTAATTTATGCTCTCTCTTTCGGCAACATCAAGCCTGTCACTGCCTCTCAGAGATGCTCTCAGACTGCTCATCCTACATTCTCCCTGTCCTCATTTATGCTCTCTCTTTCGGTAACATCAAGCCTGGCACTGCCTCTCAGAGATGCTCTCAGACTGCTCATCCTACCTTCTCCCTGTCCTCATTTATGCTCTCTCTTTCGGTAACATCAAGCCTGGCACTGCCTCTCAGAGATGCTCTCAGACTGCTCATCCTACCTTCTCCCTGTCCTCATTTATGCTCTCTCTTTCGGTAACATCAAGCCTGGCACTGCCTCTCAGAGATGCTCTCAGACTGCTCATCCTACCTTCTCCCTGTCCTCATTTATGCTCTCTCTTTCGGTAACATCAAGCCTGGCACTGCCTCTCAGAGATGCTCTCAGACTGCTCATCCTACCTTCTCCCTGTCCTCATTTATGCTCTCTCTTTCGGTAACATCAAGCCTGGCACTGCCTCTCAGAGATGCTCTCAGACTGCTCATCCTACCTTCTCCCTGTCCTCATTTATGCTCTCTCTTTCGGTAACATCAAGCCTGGCACTGCCTCTCAGAGATGCTCTCAGACTGCTCATCCTACCTTCTCCCTGTCCTCATTTATGCTCTCTCTTTCGGTAACATCAAGCCTGGCACTGCCTCTCAGAGATGCTCTCAGACTGCTCATCCTACCTTCTCCCTGTCCTCATTTATGCTCTCTCTTTCGG
>SDVV010038578.1:0-10719 GCA_016164225.1 Gammarus roeselii
CGGAGGACTCAATCGAGACTAGCCTTAAGCAGGACTTAATGGAGGCAAACTATAAGGAAGACTTAATCGACGCTAGTCATGCGGAGGACTCAATCGAGACTAGCCTTAAGCAGGACTTAATGGAGGCAAACTATAAGGAAGACTTAATCGACGCTAGTCATGCGGAGGACTCAATCGAGACTAGCCTTAAGCAGGACTTAATGGAGGCAAACTATAAGGAAGACTTAATCGACGCTAGTCATGCGGAGGACTCAATCGAGACTAGCCTTAAGCAGGACTTAATGGAGGCAAACTATAAGGAAGACTTAATCGACGCTAGTCATGCGGAGGACTCAATCGAGACTAGCCTTAAGCAGGACTTAATGGAGGCAAACTATAAGGAAGACTTAATCGACGCTAGTCATGCGGAGGACTCAATCGAGACTAGCCTTAAGCAGGACTTAATGGAGGCAAACTATAAGGAAGACTTAATCGACGCTAGTCATGCGGAGGACTCAATCGAGACTAGCCTTAAGCAGGACTTAATCGAGCAAGCCATAAGGAGGACTTAATCGACGCTAGCCATACGGAGGACTTAATCGAGACTAGCTATAATCAGGACTTAATCGAGTTGAGCCATAAGGAGGACTTAATCGAGGCTAGTAACGGGGAGGGCCTAATCGAGGCGAGCCATAAGGAGGACTAAATCGAGGTAAGCCATAAGGAGGACTTAATCGACGCTAGTCATACGGAGGACTAAATCGAATCTAGCTATAAGCAGGACTTGATCGAGGCAAGGCATAAGGAGGACTTAATCGAGTCTAGCCGTAAGAAGGACTTAATCGAGCAAGCTATAAGGAGGACTTAATCGAAGCAAGCCATAAGGAGGACTTAATCGACGCCAGCCATACGGAGGACTTAATCGAGGCGAGCCATAAGGAGGACTTAATCGAGTCGAGCCATAAGGAGGACTTAATCGAGGCAAGCCATAAGGAGGACCTAATCGAGGCGAACCATAAAGAGGACTTAATCGAGGCTAGTCATAAGGAGCACTTAATCGAGGCAAGCCATAAGGAGGACTTAATCGAGGCTAGTAATAGGGAGGACTTAATTGAGGCAAGCCATAAAGAGGACTTAATCGAGGCAAGCCATAAGGGGGACTCAATCGAGGCGAGCCATAAGAAGGACTTAATCGAGGCTAGCCATAAAGAGGATTTAATCGAGGCAAGCCATAAGGAGGACTTAATCGAGTTTAGTAACAAGGAGGACTTAATCGAGGCAAGCCATAAGGAGGACTTAATCGAGGCAAGCCATAAGGAGGACTTAATCGAGGCGAGCCATAAGGAGGACTTAATCGAGGCTAGCCATAAGGAGAACTTGATCGAGGAAAGCCATAAGAAGGACTTAATCGAGGCTAGTAAAAAGGACTTAATCGAGGCAAGCCATAAGGAGGACTTGATCGAGGCAAGCCATAAGGAGGACTTAATCGAGGCAAGCCATAAGGAGGACTTAATCGAGGCTATCAATTAGGAGGACTTAATCGAGGCAAGCTATAAGGAGGACTTAATCAAGGCTAGTAATAGGGAGGACTTAATCGAGGCGAGCCATAAGGAGGACTTAATCGAGGCGAGTCATAAGGAGGACTTAATCAAGGCTAGTAATAGGGAGGACTTAATCGAGCAAGCCATAAGGAGGACTTAATCGAGTCGAGCCATAAGGAGGACTTAATCGAGGCGAGCCATAAGGTGGAACATGTCAGATGGATTTTGAAGTCAATTAGTTTAGACGTACACATATACCTACTCGAAGTTTATTTGCCGTAGAGCGGGTCACAACGTAGCTTCCACCTGTATTGCAAGGTATTAACTGAAGTAACACACTGTGTCTCAATCCCTATCGACCGACAAGCACCAGATGAGGGCTTTAGTAGGAGCCAGAAGGTCTTTATATAGTTCATAGCTGGAAATATTCTTCATGAAGGTCGTGGTGTAGTTTAAAGTTTTCGATAATAGATGAAGATCACACACCTTAGTCTTCATAACGAGCTTCTTTAGAGCTGCCTGGTCCAACACGGTCCTGATGTCATCCACAGCCAGACCCACCAGAAGGTTCATCACCAGGATGGGCATGCAGATCAGGAACATCAAGAAAAGGGGGTACCTTGCCCACGGATACTGCACCGTGGGCAGAATAAAGGAATATTATTGAAAGTTGGTCGGATGACCATGAGGACTGATAACTTGGGACACTAACCCAAAAGTGAGTCTCGTTTTAGGAACAGAAAATGTGAACATCAACACGTAGGAAATAATTGTTATTTCATCCTTGCAACACCTTCCGTCTATCAAGACTTGATTGTGCGTTCGAAGAATGCGGGTCGGATCAAACACGTTGCCGGATTGTCCGACTTAAGATCGTCCTTTCAAACGATTCATTTCGTGTAAACAAGGTGGTTAATTTTGTGCAGGACGGATCATCGACACCGTTTGTTGGAACTTAGGAAAAAATAACATTTTCATGCTGAATACAACAGATGTTTGTTGGTCAGTACAACTGTGAACAAATAAGTTTTTAAGCTTCCTGAAAGACTGAAGAGGACATACCAAATTACACATGTTCACCTGTACTAAATTTCTATGTATGAATCATCCCATCATGATATACAGTACAGCGAAGTACAAGTATAACGCCCGTTACATCGTGAAACCAAGTCACCCAACAGTCCCCGTAGTCGATGAGAACCATTTGCTCGAGATTCTCTTTTCTCGATTTCAAAGAGGCCGTCTTACCTGATGTTCTCTGCAGAGCAGAAGATTGGACAGTCCGCACAGCAGCTTGGCAAAGTTTCTACTACGAATGGTCCAGTCACTGCTGCAGGAACGTCGTTTGCCGTAACTACGAGAAAGTTGTCACGACAACCTGGCCAAAATGCACTCTATCAGCTGATTGTCTCGGCTGAGCCAATCAATACGGAGGCTGGGCGGTGTGTGCACTGATGATGTGGAAAGAAATCGACGTTTTCTAGAGCATACCCGAGTGTTTTATGCGCGGGAAGCTTTCGACGGTGCGCGCTGCCTAGATTTGATTTGATTTGGGCCTCATTTCCACCAGAGCCTCAACGTGAGTCATAATAGGCTGCGCTGCCTAGAGGTTACAAATCGTTTTGGGATCGCGCACGAATTGTTTTGAGATCGCGCGATGATCGAATGTTTCGCGCCTCTAAATTTGTTCCCAGAACCAGAGGTCTAACCTGAGATTCTATCAACTCGTCTCAAAAAAAGTCGTCTTACCTGAGTTCTTTCGTTTCCAAAGAGATCGTCTCAAACGAGGTCCCACTTCTGTTTTCCAAAGAGACCGTCTTACCTGAGGTTCCCCGTTCTCGTTTCAAGGACGGTCGTCTCACTTGAGGTTCCCCTTTCTCGTTTCTAGGACGGTTGTCTCACCTGAGGATCCTTGTTTTCATCCCCAAAGAGGTCCTTGTACTCGAGCTCTCCGATCATCATCACAGATGTGGTGAGGAGCGACATCAGGGGGCCAGAAAATATCAGTTGGTCACGGAATATCTGCCGAGGACAGAAAACTCCATTATGCAATGGAGAATCATTGTTTTTTTAATTCTCATTTCCACCAGAGCCTCAACACGAGTCATAATAGGCTTCCCCGTATGGCTCAATGATCATGGATTCCAGTAGGCTCGCACGACTCAGCGTGCGAGAAAAAAAAAACGCTGTTAAAGTAAGAAAAATTTAAATATTTTAGCATTGTCAGACGCACGCTGGTGCGCACAAGAAAAACGCCTAGACAAAACGGATCTCCGCATCCAATCATTTAGAACTTCTTGAGTAATATGTACGCACGCTAGTGCGTACAGGTAGCATCGTCGAGACTGGTACAAGGTTTACGGCGACACGGACAAAGTCAGCTCCGACAGCAACGCAACAAAATGTTTACAGCTACGCGGTCTAGTTCAGTAGACGTATAATTTATTCGGGTAAGATAAAGACTCTGACGAAATGAATCCCCGCCTCCAACCACTCAAAACTTCATGAGTAATATGCAGGCTCGCCAGTGCGCACAGATAGTATCGTCAAAATTGGTACAAGGTTTATGGCTTCACGGATTAGATCAACTCCAACCGCAACGCGTCACAAGGCTTATAGCTACACAGTCCAGGTCAACCCCAGGAACTACATATGATCCGTGCACGTGCGAGCGAGGATAGACTGAAGAGAAAACACCCATTCACAAAATCACAAACAGGAACTCCTGCTCATATACAACAGCATTATTATACATGACAAAATTGCGGATCGTGGGGAAGTAAGTAAGGGCAGGTCCGTCATGGGCAGAAAAACTGCTCAGATTATTGCTTTTGCACTTATTGTTTAAGGGGATAGGGTGGGGGACGGGCATAGGTCCCTTGGGTCCCAAAAGAGCCCGATGAATCCCGGAGGGTAACCTAAGTCCCTCGGGTCCCTCGAGACCCCTCATCTCAGCTCGAATAATTTCGGCCAGTCTCGGCTCGTCGCGACCAACTCGACTCGCCTTGACATGTTTCGACTGATCTCGACGCACCTCGACCTGCCTCGACGTGGCTCTCCCCCTCTGGGCTAGTAATCATATGGACTGTAATAACAATTTTTTTCTCTCAAGCATTTTAGGGTGGGAGTGGGGTGGCAGAGGTACCTCGGGTCCCAAAAGAGCCCAACGATTCCCGGAAGTCCCCCAGGTGCCCGAGCTCCCCAGGCACCTGGGGGACTTCCTGTTTGTCTCGAATCAATTCGGCCTGTCTCGGCTCATCGCGACCAACTCGACTTGCCTCAACATGTTTCGACTGATCTCGACGCACCTCGACCAGCCTCGACGCGACCCTCGCCCTCTGAGCCAGTAACCCGCGGACTGTAATAATTATTTGTTCTACTCAAGCATTTCCCATACATATTTTTTTTTGTGTATGAGCTTTACAGCGTGGGGAGAGGGAAGCAGGGGTCCCAGGGTTCAGAAGGGCCTCAAGCGGGTCCCAAAGTTTCTCAAGGGGGTCCCAAAGGGTCTCCAGGGTGTTCCAAAGGGCTCTGGAACGATCCAAGCGGGTCCCCCCTAATCCTCCTGGTCTTCCAAGTCCCCCGGGTTCCCGAAACCCCCGGGTCCCTCGAGTCCCGCGGGTCCCACGAGTACCCCACATTCCCGGGTCACCTAGTCTCAACCAGCCTCGGTTCTTCTCGAGTCGTCGCCTCGCCAGTCGACTCGTCTCCACTCGCCTTAACCTGCCTCGACTCGCCTCGTCCCCTCCACGCACAGTGCCATTCAAGACTTTCACTCTCTTTGATCAACATCAACTTTATTTCACCATTTAGCCATCAAAAAGCCTAGCTGTGCTCGGACATTTATTAGGCGCCCGGGAGAGCGCAATTTCTTCCACCTTAGGTTGGACTAGACTAACTAACACACAGCTTAGTCCACCTAGAGCCCCTGCGGGCATCTGACGATACATAATTATATAACTAATCCAAAATTGATCACCATGAAAAAAGAGCACAGATAAATAATAGAGCCCGTGAAATAAGAAATACTAAACTACTAAAATAAAGTGTTAATGATCCATAAAATGAATAATCATCCATTCACCCCATATAATCTTTTTTTTTGCTGTATAATTCCCCTTAGCTAGTGATCCGTCGATGCTCTTATTATGTTTATCACATGTGGATTTTGTATAAACTATTACCAGACATTTTTTTTCATCCCTGGAAACTCTCTGCCTACAAAGGTTTATTCACCAGGAGGGTGAAAAGGGAACTATGATAAATCAATTATCATCCAAACTGATAAATATCCTCATAAACCTCTCCCTTGCTCGCGAACAACTCTTCACGGTGACTACCACTGCGCCTGCCATCAGTAAAACAGGCAACTCCACTGCCAGTGATCCTGACTCTCTAACCATCGTACATCTAAAACATATGTGTCTCAATGCGACCATTTTCACGTGTGACTTATTTTATCTCTGCGTCAGTAGATCGAACAACCCATCATTCTGAAAACGCTCCACCATCATCCCCATCCTTGAGCTGGAGAAACCTAAGGACGAAGGCGAATTTCATCGTCCTATATCACTTCTCTGCCATGCTCTACAGCTCCTTGAATGGCTTGTCCTGCCGTACCTAATCTACGCCTTACCCACGGCTCCTTCCTAGTCACGACTTCAAACCCCTCCAGTCTACAGTGTCAGCTGTTCATCCCCTCTCATACATCATCGCACCTGCTTCCAAGTAACGACGGGTTTATCCACCCTGCTGGTGAATAGACCTGCCGCCCAATGGCTGTGGTCGTTAACCATAACTGACTGTTCGACATGATCCAGAGGTCCGACCACAGATAATGAATAATGAAAACTTTACGCCAGTGATTGAAACAAGTATTGAATGTGTTTGATTCTTCGACGTAATTTTTCGATCAAAATGCACTATGGATCGATGTTTTGAATTTAATTACTGTACACAAAGTACATTTTTATCCGATATGAACCGGTTCTATTTTGTAGATGATTGAGCGTGTATTAAGGCCGAGATTGAGCGTGTATTAAGGCCGAGATTGAACGTGTATTGAGACCAAGATTGAGCATGTATTAAGGCCAAGATTGAGCGTGTATTAAGACCGAGATTAAGAGTCTATTAAGGCCGAGATTGAACGTGTATTAAGGCCGAGATTGAGCGTGTATTTAGGCCGAGATTGAGAGTGTATTAAGGCCAAAATTGAACGTGTATTAAGGCCGAGATTGAGCGTGTATTAAGGCCGAGATTCCGAAGGCAATCATCTACGGCATTTTGGACACAAAAGTTGAGGGTCGAACTCTGAGTGATTCTTGTCGGTATGCCCTCAAACGCTCACCAACTCGCTCAATAATTGACCATAAAAATAATATTGCGGGCCGAAAATTAAAGAGGGCGATGGCGACAATAGTCACGGTGGTTGATCATGTACGGTGAGCAGAGAAGGGAGTTGAACTAAGAGAGACAGAGGGGATGAAAGGTGTGTGACGAGGCCGGTGAGAAGGTAAGTGAGGGAAATTTTGAGTAATTCATTTGGGATCTAAAAATAAGAATCTCAGAGTTAAGGACGGTGGGGAGCGGTTATGGTAAAGAGGAGGAAAAGAGGAGATGATCTTTGTTGTAGATAAACACAGTCATACATTCTTCGGCAGGTGACTAGCCAATGCTATATTTAATATTTTTTGTTCATTTTGCAATACCAAATTCAATTCTATCACGAAGACGTCATACCGCGTGGAGTGGAAGGACAGTCTTCCCGTTGATCACTCCCCCTTCGGTGGGGACATGGACGTATGTAAATTGTGCATGAATGATCGTGGGATGCCGCACCTAGAAGGGATGTTTCATTTAAAATTTCAAGAACTACGCTGTCAACGGGTAGCTTTTATTTCACTTTTCAAAACTTAAAGAAATATAGTGTATTATATAGGAGACCATATTGATGAAAATAATAAAATCCTCCTGGTCGTTTCTTTTTGACAGTATAAAGCCTCTGTCCTTTAGCCCACACTCGCCTAATGGCGTTTGAGTGATCATTTATACATGAAAATACACCTAGGTGGCAAGTCAACCAAACACCAAGGCGGCAAGTCAGCCACACATCGAGGTGGCAAGTCAGCCACACACCGAGGTGGCAAGTCAGCCACACACCGAGGTGGCAAGTCAGACCCACACCGAGGTGGCAAGTCAGCCACACACCGAGGTGGCAAGTCAGACCCACACCGAGGTGGCAAGTCAGCCACACACCGAGGTGGCAAGTCAGCCACACATCGAGGTGGCAAGTCAGCCACACACCGAGGTGGCAAGTCAGCCCCACACCGAGGTGGCAAGTCAGCCACACACCGAGGTGGCAAGTCAGCCCCACACCGAGGTGGCAAGTCAGCCACACACCTAGGTGGCAAGTCAGCCACACACCAAGGCGGCAAGTCAGCCAAAGGTAAATCTGCCTGAAGTAGTTGGCGCATCCGAGAGAAAAGTTACGTTCATGCAATTGAAATTTCAATCGACATGATATGATAAGATTTTTATGGGATTTCATTATTCCGCGGAAATACTTTATTCTGTGGTGTGCATGATCGTTCCCTTCTATAAAATTAAAAACGATTAGATAAAGATGTAATCGAATACAATACACGTAGTATATGATAAGGTAATTCTAAATGAATGTATCTATCCTTGGCACATATGCAGAAACACGAACAGCACTTTCATTCACTAGGCTTCAACTCGTTGTACATTACTTCACGGATAGAATATACTTGAATGCTGATGTAATGTACCCCTCCAAGTAAATACTCATTTGGTCTCACTCACCTGTATGGTATCCCCATATGTATGTCATTTAAATGTATTGTATTTATACAAACTCAACCTCTTATGGGATTAGCTTGTGCTCGTAAAATGGCCGATAATGATCGGTGTTCGACAAGTAAAATAACAGACTTCCGTAAATGTATCAGGCGTATCAAACAGATGAACAAATATATCAAAACCTGTTGTAATAACAGAGTAATTTGTTCAATCGGATACCTGAATAGTTTGGTGAAACTACACATAATTTAGGAGACATGCACCTACGCCGTTCATGTAGCTTTTTCACAGTGTAAAGGTACCAGCTATAGAGCACCTCCGCTTGAAGACAAACGTCCTCCTAATTAAAGGTCATTTTGACCTGCTTGCGTCTCTAGCGCGGGCCCTCGTACAAGACCATCCCTCCTTTCCGTTGCAAGTATTGTCTTACACCCAACTGGCCCTAGGCCTCAGAAAACCTACTATAATCCAGGGCTTAGAAGACTTTTACTACCTATCCGCAGAAGGACCTTATCCCCCAATACTCCTGCAGGGCTACCATCCGCGCCGCCCTCCGCGCAGGAGCTTTAGAGCGGGCAACTTATCCGATGCTCCCCCCTCGCAGTCCTCCTACCAGCCTCCCCCCTCGCAGTCCTCCTATCAACCTTCCCCCATGCAGTCCTCCTACCAACCTCCCCCCTCGCAGTCCTCCTACTAACCTCCCCCCTCGCAGTCCTCCTATCAACCTCCCCTCTCGCAGTCCTCCTACCAACCATCTCTTCCCCCAGACTAGTGAACATAAACAACAACAACAACGACAACAACACCAACATTAACAGCTGGCACTTACTATCATAAAACTGAGACCAAAGGCAATAATACAGATGGAGAAGATGGTGACGAACCGCAGAAACGTCTTTAGAACGTCGTAAAACATCACAACGTAGATCCCGAAGTAGGGATGTTTCTGCACCAGCATCATCAGGATGCCCCAGCTGAAGAAGATCGTGTAGGCGCCGACCGCCCATTGCCAATGCTGCAAGGGGTAGATTTTGTGAGACTTTATTCAGTCAAGTGAAATGCGAATTGTCAACAATTTTTGTATAATGGATTATTATGAATTGCATACGCATATGTTATACTTAGTATATTCAATCGCATACACCAGTCAACCCATCACGTTGTTTCGGCAGAGGTGTGCAGTATCGTCTTTTGAAAGATCCTTTGGTGTCGTGGAGCTGAAATTTTTTGTCTTATGTCTTATGTTGAGATCATTTAATTTAAGAGTAGCTTGAAATTTCCTTAGATACATTTCTAGTTAAACATCACAGGAGCTTGGGATGGTTGTGGCACACGGCAAGAATTAGGAGCAGGCGCTTTATCATATGCATAATAATTCAGGTATTATTGCAATTGAATGTAATATTAACTGAAATAACTACACACTCATTTATCACCGTACAATATCGAATGCGTCAATCGTCTAAATCCTCAACAGGAGGTGGCTACTTATACATAGTGTGTGGCATAGATATGAACAAACAAAGTCAGTTCAATTACAAAATGTTCTCTTTCTAACCCTTTTCTGTGAGTCTTTCAATGAAATGGGCCATATATAAAAAAGCGTATGTATATCTCAATACACAAACACTTTACCGACGCGTACTCAGGAATTTCTTACGCGGAGCAAGCTTGTAAGATTGTCCGAGCCTGCAAAAACGCAACAAGGATTTTTTCTTATTTTATGCCCGTCAAGGTGGAGTGGCAGAGATTCTCCCTGCGCAAACCGTCCCCCTCCCCAATACTTCGGCTACACACCTTTTACTTCCCGACCCCTAGATTCGAGAATTTGCTGAAGATCCAGTAGACTTTGTAACTTGCATTAGATCGTCCAGTTGTGTTCATTTCCCTGCATCCGTTGGTTTATCAATGACCCATTGCAACTATGAATAAACAACATAAGTTGTAACCGAGGAATCACAGTTTCCGAGGCCTTCCAGATATCGTCCGTTTTAATCAATTTTTTTCAGAATATTTTGTTGAAATGATGACGCATAGCCGACCCTCTAATAACTTTTCAATTCTCATAATAATCCCCCAACCAACAGTTTCCACGCCGAATATACATCCGCGTGGAGAGCTAGTTAAAGTTAACTTAGCATTTGGCCATCTTCTTGGGCATTATATTGTACGGTATATTTAAGTGAATAACACTGGGGCTGGGTGAAGAGTCCACTGTAGACTGGGGCGGGGTGAAAAGTTCACTGTAGACTGGGGCGGGGTGAAGAGTCCACTGTAGACTAGGGCGGGGTGAAGAGTCTACTGTAAACGGGGGCGGGGTGAAGAGTCCACTGTAGACTGGGGCGGGGTGAAGAGTCCACTGTAGACTGGGGCGGGGTGA
>SDVV010038579.1:0-10719 GCA_016164225.1 Gammarus roeselii
ACCAGAACCGAATAAATATATATAACGAGCAACAGTTAGTGACCAATTAAACTCCACTACAACCATCTAAAGAAGAAAAAAATATATATAAATACAATGAATATCAAAATACAGTACAAATTAAAGTGTTCATAACATTAACCTTGCCAATCAAGGGCGCAAGCCTGCTTTCATCCCGCCGTTGCTCCTTCCGTTCCCCTTCCGTCCCCCTCCCCTTCCGGTCTCCCCCGTCCGTTAGCTGACTTGGGCCACCAAACCAGTTCCGGACCCTAAGCCCCCGCCCCCCGCTGCGCTTACCCCGTACAAAGCGGTTGAGTCAAGGTGCATGCATCGCGTCCTACCCCCGCCCACCAAAATGACTCTAGAATGCCGTTCTTGCGCAGATACTAGCTACTGTCAGCGTCGCCCTAGCCAAGCGCATAACAGGGCCGCAACACCGTCAGCGTCGCCCCAGCCAAGCGCTCGACAATGCCGCGACACCGTCAGCGTCGCCCCAGCCAAGCGCTCAATAGTGCCACAACACCGTCAGCGTCGCCCCAGCCAAGCGCTTAACAGTGCCACAACACCGTCAGCGCCGCCCCTGCCAAGCGCTCAACAGTGCCGCGACACCGTCATCGTCGCCCCAGCCAAGCGCTTAACAGTGCCACAACACCGTCAGTGACGCCCCAGCCAAGCACTCAACAGTGCCACAACACCGTCAGCGTCGGCCCAGCCAAGCGCTCAACAGTGCCACAACACCGTCAGCGTCGCCCCAGCCAAGCGCTCAACAGTGCCACAACACCGTCAGCGTCGCGCCAGCCAAGCGCTCAACAGTGCCGCGACACCGTCAGCGTCACCAGCAACGAGAGAGCCAATACAATTTATTTTGATGGCCACCCAATGTTTCCGGCGACTTCAAGCACTCTTGAAAGCCATTTTGCCATGAAAACGACGGCTAGCGAATAGATTTGGTAACTTCCTTCGAAATCAGTAGAATTTGTCGAGTGGATTTGACTTAAAAAATCATGGTCACCACCTGCACTGAGAATTAGTTTAGATTTAGGAAAACAATGTATAATACACTTCTCATGTTCAAGCAATTTAAATAAACGCTTAGTGAACATAAGACACATTTCTGTCCCTTTCCATCATAGCAAAAGATTTTCTGTCTAAGGGGGAAGAAAAGCAGCACAGGCAAATAATAAGTTGAATCCAATAAAATTATATCGTTTTAATATACAAGCATTGCAGACCAGGAAGTGTTAGATTTCGGTGCCCGTTTGTGATTTTACAAATACCCACAGCAAAAAATTTATGATAAGGAGGCCATTGGCTCAGATTAGGAGGGTGAGCAAGTAAACGCACGTATGGTAACTACTTCCAGATAGACACATAATTCATGCATAAAAAATAAAAATAAAAATTGACTTGGATTAGACTGTCCTTCAATTTTAGCATTCATCGTCGTGTGTTCAATGAACTCTTTGCACTGTTGGTAAGTGTGTGGTAGGAACGACGGCTATGCAGTAGTAATTCTACCGATGCATTTATAGTTGTATTTACTGAAGCACTCGATGATACAATAATGATTACAAAGAAAAGAGTGTAACAAAGCATTTGTACCAATATATTCAGATAACGAACCAAAAGCACATGCATGGGTTCAAAATAGAACTGAAATACACGACGTCAATTCCAAAGGTGATTTAAAGTGATCAGCGTGTCTATATACTGTTGATGTCCCTTTCCCTCATGAGTAGGTATTATAAAACAACACTGGAGAGGTTAAGTGTATAGTCAGCTATCAGCTTACGTATCCAGGAACGTACTGTAACCTGACATCACGTAGATACGTGCCTCGCCTCACACGGCCAGGCTTGTTGTGATTAAAGAGTTTTGTCGAACATGTACTTGGCTCACAACATGAAACGGAAGGTGGGAGTTAAAAATAATTTGTATTAAAATTCGAATCTCTCTCAACCGGCGGTATGCCGTCATACCTCTCTTTTATGGAAAAATTTTTGAATCTCTCACTTTTACGTATGGCCTTCAGGAGGGATTATTATAAATCTTGATTCGCTCCAGTTTCCAGCTCGTACCTTAATCCAATCAACATCACATGCTGCAAATACAACCTTAGCACTCGTTCTCCTTAGGAAACCAATCAACCTTCTGAAAATGTCAATGTGCGTTCACCTAGTTTACTGAAAGTGACTTTCGTAAATTTACACTCCAGTGAGTCCCAGTAAATAGAATAACAGTTAGTTTTAAAGTGCTGCTCGCTGACACATGTTGTACAGAGATTGAATCTCCTTATAAGCTAAAAGCTAATTGCCAACGCATTTAAATTGAAGTGTGGTTGGAGACATCAATATTACCCTAACGGATATTTCTTATTGTATGACCTAAGTAGATTGACCTAAGTAGATTGACCTAAGTAGGGTGACCTAAGTAGGGTGACCCAAGTCGGTTCCAACCGAAATCAATTTACCACATCATGCATTCTGAACTGAAACCTTTGAATGGTGGCGGCTTACCAGCACATAAACAGATTCTATTATTATTGTGCTCAATATCTAGTGTGCTCTAGTGTGCTCTAGGGTGCTCTAGTGGGCTCTAGTGCGTTATAGTGAGCTCTAGTGTTCTCTAGTGTGCTCTAGTGTGCTCTAGTGAGCTCTAGTGTGCTCTAGTGTGCTCTAGTGTGCTCTAGTGTGCTCTAGTGTACTCTAGTGTGTTCTAGTGTGCTCTAGTGTGCTCTAGTGTGCTCTAGTGTGCTCTAGTGTGCTCTAGTGTGCTCTAGTGTGCTCTAGTGTGCTCTAGTGTGCTCTAGTGTGCTCTAGTATGCTCAGCATCATAATGTGAAGAGCATTCTCATTACATTTTAAAACAAAAATGGTCAATGTGATACCCAACATAGCAGCGAGAGAGCCGGTCGTGTACAATGTGTTTACACGTTGAATGAGAGGGGCGAAAGAAGGCCTCCTTGCCTTATCCCATTGCTTGATCGGGAAACCCCCTACCATAACAAATTGTTTGTTCGGTCAAATAATTTCTTGTCATCTAGAAAAAAAATAATGTGGCTGAGCTTCCCCAGACAAAGAAACTAATAGCTTCTTTTACGGTAAAAATAGTCGCGTCAGTTCCGTGCTGAGGCCTAAAGCAAAATTGGGCTGTAATTGTTTGTGGACATTCACTCACTTCGTTCCCAAAATCAGTTTTTTAGAAGCTTCGGTGCGGCAGTAGCAATTGATATTGGTCTTGTGTGGCCTATGTTCCACATTTCGTCTTTTTTCTTATTATGTGTTGTACAATTACATCCATAAGTATCTTTGTTAGGTATTCCAACTTAAGTGAGCATGTGAAAAAATCGACATCACATGGATGAGTTGAACAGGACCACATTCAAAGGCTTTCCCTGATTCACCAACACTATTTTTCCCAACAGTTTTTTTTTCATACTTTTTTTAGCTATTGGCAAAGCTTCCACATATTGATGTCATCATAGTTCTTTTTCCGGCTGAGCTCCTCATTACCAATATTCGGTTCATCCTCGTTGTTAAGACGGGTCATTATATCATTAAAGTGATTGCCTCACATCTCAACAATATTTCCCTTCCCTGTTATATCATTCATACATTGAGAAACAGCCGTCTTTTAGTTCCAAATTTGGTATCTCATGCCGAAACTAATAATTGGCCGACTGATCATTTTCACAAGTTAAAAATAGTTGACCTGATTCATCTTCTCTCCTCTATCTGCAGGCGATATTCACTCTTTCATATTCCCTCTCAAGTGAACCATTTCGTGGATTCTCAGCATTTCGTCGCCGCACGTAGGCGGCTACTCTTGCTTCATGCAAGACAGCAGTTGGGTTCTCTGTATTCCGCGCGGAGTTTTCATCCCAAGCTCTACTCTTCCTGAAATTAGAAATGCACTGCGTATACACCAATTAACTTCATCCATTTCATCCACGTCAATTCTGCTGCCAAAATAGTTCATTTATTGCGAAGAATTGAGAAAGTCATATTTTTTTCCTAGTGGCACTAAACTGTCAGCTCATGGATCGAGTGGCTGCATCCACTCCTGCCCTTACAGGGAGGGCCGGTAATGAGAGCTATTCATGGACGGCAAGTGATCCGACTAAGGCGTATACTTCATTACATAAACCCTTGTGATATGATGGCAATTTCTGGGATAAGAGCAAAGTAATCTAGCCATTTGACGGACTTCCGCTATGACCTTCCTTTGGCAGCAGTGCAAAGTTTACAAACCTTGGTTCATTGTTGCCAGAAGTATCTGCGATTCACTAAATGCTCTGCTAGCTGGGTGGCAGTTATGATCCTCTATAACACAAGCATGATCACGATTTGATCTTCTTAATAAGCTTAGGGGGTTTCATTATACGTTAGGCCTAACTCTTCATTCTGATAAGCTGCAAACAAATGGACGCTAATAAATAGAATTGATATTCCTTCTACACGCAGAGATAACCCGAGCATCCTACCGTCATATTACTGTTTTATTTTTACATACGAATTAGCCCTTTCAGCAATAACATATTCAGCCAGCATACGGACGTCCTCTAGGTATACGTTCCTCTGAATGTGTTGACGTGAGCGAAAAATAATGAACACAGTCTTAGATAGAGTTGAGTACTGTACATGTAGTACGTATTGACCTACTTCTTGGGGGAACATTTCATTCGTGTGCTTTTCTTCAAACAGAAACTCCTCTTTCGCTTCACAAAAAGTCCTGGAATTCAATTACTCCCTACTCGTTTTCGATCAGGCCCATGCTACTCGTACGTAAAGTGCCAGACCCTGCTATACGTACGTAAAGTGCCAGACCCTGCTATACGTACGTAAAGTGCCAGACCCTGCTATACGTACGTAAAGTGCATGACTCTGCTACATGTACGTAAAGTGACCAGCCCTTTTATAGGTACTAAAGTGTCAGACCCTGCTATACGTAAGTAAAGTGCCGGACCCTGCTATACGTATATCAAATGCCCAACTCTGTTATACGTAAGTACAGTGCCAGACCCTGCTATCCGTACGTAAAGTGCCAAACTATTGTGAACAAAAGTAAAGTGGCAGGCCCTGCTATACGTACGTAAAGTGACATTGAAGTTCGAAAACAAAAAAAACAAAATTGAGAAACGGTCCCACACACTACAGCATCATTTGCAAAGATTGTCACTTCGCCTTGTAATAATTTGCTCATCAAACGCTTACAAATAAATGTTTCCTAAAACCTTCTTCCCTTTGCCTCCCTCGGTGCCTTCTTCCCTTTGCCTCCCTCGGTGCCTTCTTCCCTTTGCCTCCCTCGGTGCCTTCTTCCCTTTTCCTCCCTCAGTGCCTTCTCCCATTTGCTTCCCTCGGTGCCTTCTTCCCTTTGCCTCCCTCGGTGCCTTCTTCCCTTTGCCTCCCCCAGTGCCTTCTTCCCTTTGCCTCCCTCGGTGCCTTCTTCCCTGTGCCTCCCTCGGTGCCTTCTTCCCTATGCTTCCCTCGGTGCCAAGATATTAACATTCAACGCAATCTTGAATGCGTCGTGTTTAGAATTGTTGGTTCGTGTGCGGAATGAAGCTTTGAGGCCAGATGCTGAAGCCAGCAGTTGTTGTTGTGTGCTCCTTCTCAACTATATCTATTATTGAAGGATATATTGGTTTAAATATTGCCATTCGTTTTCTGCAAGAAAAAATAAGTTTCATATGCTAAGCGGGTTACAGAAACACATCTAGGGATATAGTCTGAAAATCAAATTTTAGGGACAATTGTTTAATGACTACTCTGCAGAATAAAAGTAGTTGCACAAATGAATGAACTAGTGTTACTTTCTTATGAATGTCATCTCCTTACACGTTAAAAGCAAACCTGTAACAGGCTTAGGGTTTGATGGAACAGTTTTACAGTTAAATTAGTTATTCAATGTCAAACGAAATAATATATTATCGAATGTCTCACCTAACGCTCATTTTACCACAAAGCTGACCGTCGCGTTACATCAACAAGTTAACCACTTCTTAGATATAAAATAAACAGTTTTTCGTTTTCCGTGAACTAATTTCCTCCGCTCGTCACTGTAGTTATTTTTTATGTATTTGCTGGAGCATCAATCTCAAATTGTCCTCCCCAAAAATTTATTTCCCTAGTCACAGCTCCTAAATTTAATATTAAAGAAGCACATTTTATATCAGATCTGGTCCCGTCTATTGTATCACTTGCTCCTTATACAGCATGCACAAACATGCATTCGTCTTCCCTCCAATCTTCAGTTTCCTTCATCTCTGCAATATCAGCTCCAGCACCTCCAACGCGCTAAGTAAAATATTCATTTAGTTTCCTGTAAAGATGGTCTGCGTGTTCTCCAGAGAAAGTAAACGTCGTCATCAATCGATTCTAATGAAACTCTGATCGGTTGCGTCTCCGGTCATCTGAGTTTCTCGTCGTCAATACAAAATTGTCGAATATAAGATTTTTTACTTATACATCTTCTGTGGGACATTTGTACTAAATTCTAAAAACAGTCGACTTTTCTGCGGTTGTTGCGTCAAGTTTATAACAATGACGTCATTGATGGTGAAGAGTGCAGAAATTGAGCCAGCAATTTTATTCAATCATATTGCCATAACAAGGCAATGAAACCTAATTTACGCAATCGCTTGTTTTTCTCCAGTGGTCGATTGATATGAGGATGAAATGATCGTTGCAGAAAGATGCAACATGGCGAAATGTGTATGTATGTTTGAGTAAGGATCTGATGTTTCAAGATGGGTCGAAATAAAAATATTTGAGCCTAAAATAACGTTACTATTGTGGTATAAATAACAACAATTCAACCCAATCCCAATCAATCGATACCATGATAGGATGTCACAGCATATCAGTGTTATAATGGAGCGATCTAACACGAGTGAAACATTCGTGTCGAATTCTGAATGGCATGTAAGGCACGCACAAACATCGTGGAAGAAAAAGGCCACACAGCAGTGCTAGCAAAGGATCACTAAGAAGGACTGTAGACACTCACCTGTCGGAGTAAGGATAGTGCTCCTCACATCTCTGAAAATGATTCACCAAAATCTGCTCCACCAAATTTACAACCAGTCAGGAGCCTAGTATGCTGGTGGCGTGGTTTATTGCGTAATAGTAAGTCCACGTATGGATGATCCCGAGATCAAACGTTTTTCACGGATTACAAATTTTGAAAGAATTAGCGAGCCATCTGTTTTTTTTAATTTATGTAATTAAATAATAAGATAGGGTACAACTCTCTTATCAGCTACGTAGGCAATCGGTAATAATCGCGATCTTGCTACCGATTATTCGCACACAAAACGTAGGAGTTAAATATGTCCTTCTTCTTAAATTAATGATCAGAGCAAATAATATTTTCAACCGAAAGTAAACAGAAATATATTATTATCACATTAGAGTCAATTTTTTTTTTTAGTAAACTAAGAAATATTCCTTTACCCTGGCTATTAGCGTATAAAGCGCCTGCTCCACTCTAATCAGTTCCATTGTAACTTCCTTCGTTAACCCTATGACTATCAAAGCCTCATCTCTAAACTCTAAAAGTTTTTACCAGTAACCACTTTGCTTCTGGACCATCAACCGATATAAAACCTCCACACAGCGGTTCCGACCAAATTAATTGGTTTGTCTGAACATTAGCCGGAAAAAGGGTAACTAGTTAGGGAACAAGCTGTATTGAAACTGGCAGTTAGGGAACCAGCCGTATTGGACTGGCAGGCCCGTCTGTGGAGTGGAGACGAACTGGTTCAGTTGGAATCAAGTCACGGATGAAAAAATGGGGATTCAATGAATGAAGAGTTCTAAATTTATAAATAAAGTGTCAGTGAGCAAATAGTTTACGAAATAAGTCGAGAGCCACATATATTGTAGAGTGTTTGGTCATGCAAGAAACATTTATGAAACAGGTTCATCTGTCAATCGAATAAACTATATGTGAATGATGGGAAAAAAATCATCCGATTTGGTAATAGATAAATTCTTTGAGGAATAAACCACATTTGTGCGACATATATAAATTATTATCCGGATCATGATTTATATCGTAAAGTTTAATGTGACTTGCAAGATAATCTCAGAATGACATCTTATGGCATCTTTCCTATACAGTTAAGCATCATATATGTGTCAATTTTTAAAAAAACAGCAACAGCGATCAGATATTGAGTGAGATCGGAGGCTGGTCGGAGGTGGCTTCTACACATTAGAGAGCTAACTCGTCCCGGGAAGTCCTCTGCCTACGCAGTCAGGGGAAGATACATAGAAGTACAGCGGCTTATATCGATGGATACGGGGCCTGCAGGCGCTGGGTCGAAAGTGTCTACGAGAAAAAAAAGAGCCTGGAGTTCGCTATACGCTCCCAGGAGAGGTTTTCATAATTTCATCCAATAAATATTCCTCTAGAAGAACACCAATAATCTATTTAACTTTAGTTTGCCTTATAGTGCAGAAAGCCTTGTGAAACATCCATGTAAAAATAATCATTCATGTGCACTACTGGAGACGCGGTTATTCAAACCTAAGCTCCGGATCAGTCTATCTATAGATGGCTGCTTTCATTCTTCCTCCATATCTAAAATCAATTCGGTGGACAGTTTTCTAAGTGACTAACCTTATGGTGATCTGGTATGGTGAGTTAATTTGTCAAAATACAGCACTAAAATGATGAACAGATCCTCGGATTGTCTATGAAAGCAGAGTGGACATCTGTTGTATTGATCAATGTGTATTTGCCTTATGCAGTAAAGCTAATGCGAAGAAAGTAACGGCACATAATAAAAGGTTAGAAGCAATCCATAAAATATCAAGTAATGATCTGGTTTGGTTTACGGAAGATTTAGTTTCCATCCAGGCTTCAGAACATTTTATGACTGACAGACACTCGAGGCATATATTGAACAAGACTCTATTGATGTTACGCTGTTACCCAGGATAAACATACTAATGTTGATCACAAATAAAGAATAGTCAAATGTTTTTATCACTTAACGAGGGTGTTTGCTTGCCTCTGGCAGATCACTCACCGTTCCCCGAGGAGCTCTCTTGTGTGCGTTCCCTGTAATGGTTAATGTGGATACAACCACACAATCCATCGCCAACAAATTCAATGACGCAACCCAGAAGTCTTGTACTTGAATCAGAGCTTGTTGTAACGTGTTTAACTCGTGTGTTACTCCAATGAATGATTGGATTGGATTTCGACCTATTTTTCGTGCAATACTTGTCAACCAAGAGTCTTGCCAGCAAAGGGGCTGCGGTGGCAAGTAGCAGATGACGGGCAATAATTGAACAAGCTCTATGGGTGTAGGTGTGATTAGGCACTTATCAATCTTGCCACCAGTGGTGCTGCGGGGGGGGGGGGGGCAAGTAACGGCTGACTTGCATTAATTGGACGAGCTCTATGGGGGTAGGTGTAATGCGGCACTTATGGGTGACAGGGAATTTGGAATAAAAACACCACGCGAAAGGCACAGCACAGCAGAGTGGAAGGCATTTGACCGACTTGCATGAGGATAGATATCTTTTCACGTAGATAGCGATCTATGTGTGAAGGCGAGATGCTCGACAATCCTGAGCAGGTCCCCTATACAATGAAAAATAGCCTTAATGATGCCTGCATTTAAGCGTTGCGCTATTGTCAGAATCATTATTATAAAAACTTGATGATTTGTGGGCAGAAATGAAAAAATCTGAAACCGAAATTTAGCTCTGGCTCAATGTATGAATAGCATAACAGGGAAGAAAATATTGTTAATATGTGGTTCAACCATCTAATATCATGATGTGCTCAATCAGGGAAATGATAATGATGGTAATATGCTCTCGACCAGGGAAATGATAATGATGGTATTTATGTTTGGGAGCTTAGATCCGCAGTCAAGGAGTGTAAGCAATGCTAACGCTGTCGGCAAGAACGGTATACCAGTGGAAAAAATAATGTTTTTTTCCGGGCGAATCCACTAATGTATTGCCCAATTTCATCAATGATTGCTTATAATTACCTTCAAAACTTTTTAATAAATGTTGTCTGTAAATCTTATGAATCCGGCGAAAAAAAAGTGCGATTGATGAAGGTATCAACAGACCAAAATCAATCACTCTGTTTCATCATTGATACTAGAGATGATTATTCATGAAAGTCTTGGCGACTGCCGGAGAAAAAAAACCAACAATCCTGTGTTCAAGCATCGGCATGGAACATCGGCAAGTAATCCTTAAATCCTTAATGTATGTTATAATGAACACAGAAGGAGATCTTGATGCACGAAAAGGCTTTGGTTTTCTTTGTGATTTAACAGACGGCTCTCTTCTTCATCAACGAGTCATGTGGCTCTAATAAAGCCCTTTACCTGATATTTTTACTCAAAATCAAACCTGTTACAGGAGAGAGGTCTTCAGCAGGTATCCTATATTACGAAAAGGAAAGTGCGCCATCGGACATTTATTTTACGTCCTCATTCTCTCCTCTACGCTCTGGGGACATCGTCCTCATTCTCTCCTCTGCGCTCGAGGAACGTCGTCCTCATTCTCTCCTCTGCGCTCTAGGGACGTCGTCCTCATTCTCTCCTCTGCGCTCTAGGGACGTCGTCCTCATTCTCTCCTCTGCGCTTTAGGGACGTCGTCCTCATTCTCTCCTCTGCGCTCTAGGGACGTCGTCCTCATTCTCTCGTCTGCGCTCTAGGGACGTCGTCCTCATTCTCTCCTC
>SDVV010038580.1:0-10719 GCA_016164225.1 Gammarus roeselii
GTGTTCTCGTGGAGCCAGTGCTCTAGTGTTCTCGTGGAGCCAGTGTTCTAGTGTTCTCGTGGAGCCAGTGTTCTAGTGTTCTCGTGGAGCCAGTGTTCCAGTGTTCTCGTGGAGCCAGTGCTCTAGTGTTCTCGTGGAGCCAGTGCTCTAGTGTTCTCGTGGAGCCAGTGTTCTAGTGTTCTCGTGGAGCCAGTGTTCTATCCATAAGGATTAAAACAAGAGACACTAAAGACATCGCCACGAACACAACGGTCTTATATTCCTTTGTTCCTCGTAATGTTGGTGAAGAATAAGAACATGAACTTCTAGATTCATCTTGGACCCATCAAAGCCCTTGTGTTACAATCAACGCCAGCAATCAGAATTTCTCGTTCCTATTTAAACATCCTCTTAGTAATATAGTATGTATTTATGTACGTTTTTATTGTTGTATAAAATCAGCCATACGCCTGGAGGAAACATCCTTATGTGTGTGCATACCTGAACACGTACAGTCTCTGTGCAAGGATGTCGAGAACCAAACGCAGAACACAAAATAAGGTCCCTATCTTGGTAGCTTGTAGTACATTAAATTAACATCTGACTGGAAAGACTTATTTATTCGTAAATAAACAATGCAGAATCTTAGTACGTAGTCGTATCTGCGTATTTATACTACATAGTCTCTGTTCGACAATTGTGCATATAGAGTTTTGATAAATTACTTACAGAGGAATAAATACCAGCAACGACGGCTTAAAACATACGTGGAGAAATGCTACTTTGGAGGATACTGGGGTTCGTAGGAGTAATTATGAATATAAACTTCTTTGTATCACTGTGATGAGCAGCGCAACGCGTTCCTTGTTGTGTCTTTTCCTGAAGACTGTACCGGAACGTTATAAGAGGAATGCAATAGTGATACGTTGGGCAGGACTGCATTTCTAGGGCTGCACTTGATGCAGCGGCCAAAACATAACTATATGGTATTGGGCTTCTATTATCACTACTTATTCTATGATACTTTGGTCCACCGAACTGACATCTCTGCACGAGATCATTTCTTGAATTGCAAAATGTTTCGTTACGAAAGGGAAGCACAAGTTTAATCGCACTTGGAAACGACATGATATCATTAATATGTGCTGATGACGCCAGAATGTGATCTTGTTGCGTTCTGCTCCCGATATCTCTGCTTGGAGATTGAACGTTTTAGCTATGCATATACATATAGCTGGTTCCTCTGGGCCTAGAGGAAAAAGCTAAACGCAAAAGGACCCTATTTCTGTCTCCTATTGTATGATGTGTATTTTTTTATTTGCCCAATAGGTATCTTCGTTCGATATTTCTTAAAGGGCGAGTGTCATGACATCAAAACTTTCGATACAATGTATATATTACAAACAAAGAGATCAAGTAAAAATTTGAGCACGCCTGAGCAACTGTTCACAAGGTATCACCTCCCACTGTTTACCGAATGTAACGTCATAAACGTATTTCTTTGCAATTTGCTTGACATTTTATCGAAAAAAATAGTTTATTGCGCCGCCAACCTTTAGCTTCGGAAAGTTTGCCAAATCATTTGTAAATTTTGTTGCTCATACCTACATTATTTTAACAGTTTTTGGCGCGACACTGAGGCTTTACGGGGCAAGCGTCGTGTCATTGTTTGCTCAGTGCAAATATATAGAACATAATGACCTGAGGAAGATTTTACGAACAGCTTTGAAAATATCACCTCCTAAAGTTGATGGTGTGGGACGTGTCATAAAATGTTAGGAAGATAAGCAGTTCATGACGTCACTAACCTTACATTTTGAGAGGTGACGTCTCGAAAACCGTTTGTTAAAAGCGTTCTCAAAAATGTACAGTATCATTTCGACTTAGGAGGATTTGAAGATAATGTTGGTATTAATAGAATTTTTCAAATGCAAAAACCTGATGTGGGTGAAAGTTAGGTAAGCGTAGAAAGATGGGTATTTGTGAGTGCATACGGACCTGGCAGCGAGAGGAGTGAAGAGGAGAGAGAGCAATTCTTGACTGACCTGAGTGAGTGTATTGAGAGTTTTGGAGGTCATTTCAATGTAGTTGTACTGGGTGACCTTAATGCGAGAGTTAGAGATGTAGTGGTGGAGAATGTGATAGGAAGGTATGTTGTACCCGGTAGAAATGACAGTGGAGAAAACCTGATAGGTCTGTGTGTGGAGCAGGAGTTAGCGGTCGGGAACAGTTTGTTCAAGGAGCGAGATATCCACAAGTACAGGTGGGTAAGGATGGCCCATGGTACAGTGGTGGAAACAGCACTGATGGATTTTGTGCTGATATCGAGGAGAGTGGTGGGGAGGCTGTTGGATGTGCGGGTGTTGAGAGGGGGGGGTGGAGGAGTGTCTGACCATCTGCTGGTGGAAGGTAGATTAGGAGTGGAGCAGAAGTGGAAGGGTAACAAACGAGTGGGAGGAGGAAGAGAAGTAGTGCAAGTGAGTGGACTGAATGTGAGAAGTAGAGCCGAGGAGTTCCAGCAGGCGTAGAGGGAAGAATATAACAACGTGAGACGACAGGACCTGAGAGATATGGAGGAAGAATGGGAGGCGTTAAGAGATATGTTGCTGAGATGTGCGAGGAAGGTGTGTGGTGCGCGCCGTGTGGACGGGTGCAGAAGGAAAGGTTGCGAGTGGTGGAACGAGGAGGTCAAACTGGCGGTGGCACGGAAAAGAGGAGCGTTTGAGGAGTGTTTGCAGGTGAAGTCGGTGGTGGCTTATGAAAGCTACAAAGAGAGGAGAAGCGAGGTGAAGCGGGTGGTGAGGAGAGCCAAAAGGGACGCTGATGCCAGGTGGGGCAGACTGTTGTGCCAGAATTTTGAGGAGAACAAAAAGATGTTCTGGAAAGAGGTGAAGAGGGTGAGAAAGGAAGAGGCCGGAAAGGAGGAAGTGGTGAAAGATGAAAACGGCCAGTTGTTATTGGAAAGTGGTGATGTACTGAAGAGGTGGGCCGAGTATTTTGATGAGTTGTTGAATGTCGAAGATGACAGAGAGGCTGACATTGTTGCTGTGGGTGGTGGTGCTCGGATGCCAGTTTTGGGAGAAGGACTTGTTGCGGACATTACCAGGGAAGAGGTGCAGGAGGCGGTGGACGTGATGAAAGCAGGGAAAGCCCCTGGTTTGGATGGCGTTACGACCGAGTGCCTGAAGATGAGTGGAGTAACTATTGTCGAAAGGTTGGTGAGGTTACTGAACTTGTGTTTTGTGGCAGGCGTGGTAACTAGTGAGTGGCGCAGTGCCTGCATTGTTCGCTATATAAGGCCAAAGGTGATGAAAATGGATGCTGCAACTCGAGAGGTATCAGTCTGTTATGTGTGGTTGGTAAGTTGTACGGGAGAGTGCTGATCAAAAGAATTAGAGACTGTACGGACTGCGCAATCGGAGAGGAACTGTGTGGCTTTAGGAGTGGTAGAAGGTGTACCGATCATATTTTTGCAATGAGACAGGTCTGTGAGAAGTACCTTGCCAGAGGAAAGGATGTGTTCTGGGCCTTCATGGATCTGGAGAAGGCATACGACAGGATTGACAGGGAAGCGCTGTGGAGGGTGTTGCGTTTGTATGGAGTGGGCGGGCATCTGTTGAAAGCTGTGCAGAGTTTCTATGCTGGCAGCCGAGCATGTGTCAGAGTAAAAAGCGAGGTGAGTGATTGGTTCACAGTGGTAGTGGGACTGAGACAAGGCTACGTGATGTCTCCCTGGCTGTTCAACCTCTATATGGATGGAGTGGTCAGGGAGGTGAACGCGAGTGTGCTGGGTCGTGGCTTGGAACTGTTGGAAGCGAATGGGCGGAGTTGACAGTTGAGCCAGTTGCTATTCGCTGAATATACGGCCCTGGTTGCGGATTCAGAGAAGCTATGTAGGCTAGTGTCTGAGTTTGGTAGAGTGTGTGAGAGGAGGAAGCTCCGAGTGAACGTGGTTATGAGTAAAGTAATGAGATGCTCGAGGACTGTCGATGCGAGCAAAATTCGTGTCACCCTGAATGGGTTTAGTGCTCAGTTCAGTGTTTAAAGTATCTGGGCTCCCATGTGGAGACAACTGAACTAGTGGAAACTGAAGTGAAGGCGCGAATGAAGGAGGGTTGTAAAGTTTTGGCTGCACTGAAGAGTGTAATGAGCTGTAGGACGTTGGGGATGGAAGCAAGATGAGGGCTGTATGCGGGTGTTGTTGTCCCAACTGTGCTCTACTGAGCTGAGACTTGGGGGTGAGAGCAGAGGAGAGAAAAAGGTTAAATGTTTTCGAGATGAAATGTTTGAGGAGCATGGCTGGAGTAACGCTGAGAGACCGGATCACCAACGACGTGGTTCGAATCAGAACAGGGATGGTGAAGAAGTTGGAGGACAGAGTGGATTTACGTGTACTGAGATGGTTCGGGCACATGGAGAGGATGAATGGAGGGAGATTGGTGAAAAGGGTGATAAATGCGGAGGCGAGTGATCGCAAACTCAGAGGTAGACCGAAGTTTGGGTGGATGGATGGTGTGAAGCAGGCCATAGGAAGGAGAGACATGAATGTGGAGTTGACGAGAGAGCGTGCAATGAACAGGCGTGAGTGGAGAATGGTTTTGAATGGTTGATTCTGACACTGCTCTGATGTGCTTTCCCGCTCTTTGCATCCCGTTGTCGGAATGGTCGTGGGTGAGGGGGCCCGGCTATTATGACGCGGCAAGAGTAAACCAGTGAAAACTGTCGGACCCCTGCTGCTGACGACTGATCCTCGGACTGCACTCGCGACACAGAGTTTATGTTGCGGGGTTACCGGCCGGACCCTTTAGCTCACAGGGGCTAAGTTGTGTAAGTGTGAGCGTATGAGGGTATGAGGTGCGCTTTGCCGTCGGCCACCCCCCTTTCTGGGGGAAGCGGCCTAGTGTCTGTATCTGTAAAATCTGTTTCAATCCTTGCAAAATCAGTTGCTCTTCTCATTTTTTAGCATTTGAAAAATTCATTTAGGTGTAATGACAGGTAGACAAAGTTACAGAAATATCACAACACAGATGATTAATGAACATTTTATCCTACCAAGCGTTGGACCGTCGAGGGACTTCTTGTAATTCTTCAATAGGTCATAGCAAAGTATAACATTTCATCGAACTATTGATATCGGGGAAAATAGGTACAGTCATTTCACCTAAATTAAGTTTGACTTTTCACTGTTTACACTAGTCGTTAATAAAATGAGGGTAAAGAATGGCCAACATGTGGTTAGGCATTATATTTGCTCACGTATTGCTTGTCACACTAATAAAAGGTTTTGAAATATCCAGTTACCATGAAATGTTACAAAGGCGCAAAGCCTAACTGTGTCGCAGACAGTGTCTGCAATGCAATCTGTCTCAAGTCCGGATAGAAAGGGAATGATGGGCGTGGGGCTATCAACCTCACGCCTGTCAAACAATCGCTAACAAACCCACATCGAAAGACAAACAATCGCTAACAAACCCACATCGAAATGATGGAACAGCGCAAGCCCTCCTCCATCTAATCGAGAGTAGGCGAATCGATGTGAGTTGAGACGAGGAGAGGCGGGTCTTATATGAGAAGAAACGAAAACAAAAAAGAACCCCCTTAATCTAATTGGGGCGGGTCGAGACGAACATAGCCGAGGCGTCAGGCGAGGCACGTTTTAACAGAGAAGGGACGGAGGAAATGCGTAGAAAGTTATGAATTATTTTCCCCGAGTACAAGTATGCATGTATACTAAAATTTTAATTTTGACCAAGTTATTTCGGCACGCATTGGGTTCGAAAGTGCCAGAATTGGTGTTGTTTCTCCGCGTCCTACGAGGAGCTCACAAAGACTCCAGTCACCGCTCCGGTACAAATTATATCCCTTAATCTAAGATCAAATTCTACTTTGGCGATTGGTAAATATTAAATGAAATGAATATGATAAATGGAGTTGATATTTGAAACATGTTCTGCACTATCGTCGGTATCAGTAGGCGCATGACACTACTAGCCCTTCACATAATATACGATATTCATTGAGCTTATACGAACATAACATCATTAATTCTGCATGAAACTTCTAGCCCATGTTTCAGTACTATCCTGTTCATTCACAGATGAGTGTTTTAATTAATTTATAACTTTCTTCTAAACACTCAATAGACCTAACCAATAAACTAAAATTCCTCAAACGACCAAGTACGTTGTCCTGAGAGGAGTGCAGGGAGGGTGAGGTGTATATCCTGAGACGCACTGCAGCAGGAATCACCCATAGCCACCATCCACACATTATCCTTTGTTGAACAAGTTACCCAGCTCACCAGCGGCCACATCACCCACAAAACCAGTCTCTGCATTATTACCATAGGGCAAAATACCCATTTCTGGGGTAGTAAAGTCGTCCACCTCAATTTAGGGTAATTTTGATTCGAACACTAATTCAGTAGAATGCGAAATTTTCTTGATAACCGTGGTGGTTATGGTGGAGTAGTTAAAACATAATCAATAACACGTATGTTTGCATCGCGGCCTAAACTACATACCCTAGAATAATGTGTATGTTTGCTTCACGGGTTAGGAACACGTACCCTTGCCCCGGGAATAGAAACCCGCTCTCCTTAGTTAGATTAGGTAGAGTAGGAAGATTCCAACAATATGCTCGTAACGATGCCAGCATATATATCCATCTGCACGCAACATAACGTAACTCGTCGGCAGAAAGCCACGGCTCCTCGGTATCGAATAGCTCCAGGATGGGCACCAGAGTATACATTTTGATTCCGCACCATACTTCATTAACTTGTGCACGTTTCGCTTCATAGCCTTGTACCTCGATTGAGACAGTCTATGCAATGAGCTCACTGGTTCTTCAAGGAGGTGCCATGGAGTCATGCCACCCGACGTTACAGATGAATGTGTTGGTAAACGATCATTTAGTTTCCACGAGCGCGCATATTTGTTATCATTGCCACCCACCTTCTCGGTAATTGACACTCCTTCCCCCTCTCCCTTCACAAAATCTGCGTTAAGCCTCTGAAACTTGATTTTTTCAAAACACATCTACGCGCATTTCATTCCTACTGTGTCTCTACGTATGTTCTTTGAATAATAATTCCTACTTTACATTGGTAGGAATGTTCCGTTGAAATGATTTCTTTTGTTGTCATTACTGTACCACTAAAGGGTTTGATAATGACTAGTGTTATTAATTCTTCCATACTTGTTATTGACCTGGTTTAAACGGTGAAAATCAATAACTTCACAGGTTCCTCAAAGATTGTTCTGAACGCGGAAGTCGAGGAAAAAGGGAAGTGAATTCATGGATCACTGCAAGGTACATTTCAAGGTTTTTCAGTGTTTCCTGGGGTAAAAAAATTTCCTGATCATCCAGAAACGGACCACGTCGCTCTCTCTGTGTGCGGGTCAATAGAGCACCAGCCGTTGGAGTGGTAGGACCGTGTCCCTTTGCTTTGCACTTGGTGACAGACTTTGTGTTTACCGCTGCGCCGGGACCGCGATAGACTTGGTGTTGACCGCTGCGCCGGGACCGCGATTGTGTTGTGAGATCACTTCAGTGCAGAGCTGGCACTGACTAGTACACCTGCTACTTGCCGGGATACAGAATGTCAACAATCTAGTAATTGAATTACAGAAATGTGTTTACCATAATGGTTGTGCGGTAGAATGGACTAACCGTATGCTTTAATGAAGGTGTTTGTATTGCGATTCTTTACACTTGCTTGAACGAGTTCTAAATTTGCATCGCACAGAGCGGTATCTTCCGCCGTACGCTTGGGTATGTGGTGTTGAAGTTCTAACGTCACACTGGTAATTAATATCTGTAGCAACGCGAATTTTCTTAATACGCGTGCTACTCATTAGTACAGGTAAAAAGTCAATATACATGTACATTTATTTTACTCTAGTCGTAAATGTGCCGATTTATTTTGAGGTATTGTTGCATGAGGAACTCAACGCATTCCTCACGTAGGCGGATGAAGGGCCAATTCGTGAATGATCAAGTTATCCTGCGACAACTACCCTAACAGCAATTAGTTATGATGAAAGTTTAGCTTCCTACTTGCGTTATGCTCAATGGCTTATTTTTTGCTGCATTGACTCAGCAATATTCCATCAACTGACGCAGCAGTGGAGTGACTTGGTCCTGAACTTCAAAAGATCAAACGTGTATTGAGCACCCACGATAAAAATGAATTTGCTATAGCTGTAGAACTTAACTTCTCAGAAAGCCCTCAATGACCATCGTCTACATTGACGACACGCCTTTGTAAATTGCACAATTTTTTTTTCACTTTTTGTAAATGGATTCGTGGGTGTCGGCAAGATTTTTTTCATACTAATGACGAAGAAGCGCTTGACCAGAGGCCCTCTGACCATTGTTTAACCAAACTCCTATGCGTTACAGATACGGGGAGTGGCTTATCTCACTTGAATCATGTCTGGGCTTGCTATCAATAGCGTTTTAGTGGTAGACAACGTGGACAAGGCATGCACGGAAATATTGAAGAAAAGTGGCATAGCCGTAACTGAAATTGTCAAGAAATTATCCAAGGAAGAATTAGTGGATGAACTAAAGGTAAGTTCAATTCCATGACATTCTGTCTACGCTGGTCACAACGCAGAAGGCATAATCTATTCAGCAACTGAATTTTTTCTCAGGACTGGTTTTCTGCTTATCACTCCCATGGTTAATGATGGCATACCTGAATTTTGTTGTAATTATATTCGAGGCATCTCACTTCGTCATTTTTTGACCATCCCTAAAACAATCCATTATCATCACACAATGACCGATAAACTAAGAAGTTGTGCTGTGTGTCCGAAACTTGAAACTCAGATCCAAATACGAGCGTTACAAAGCCTAGCAAGTTCGCCATAGGGATATATTCTAATTTTTTGCCGGTCTTGACAGATATTTATTTCCTGGATTCATTAGGGCTATTGTACCGATGAATAAATGATAATACCTAATTATAATCTCGTCAGTTGACCTGTGACTACGCCTGTTTCCTGTCCGCCCTAACACGATCTCAACGTATGAGCCATGTAATATGTATTTATCAATCATGTCACCATTTTTATGTGGTCGCCACGTCAATTTTGATGAAAACGTTACTAATGTATCTCGGTATCATCTGCTTTTTTTTGAAGTTTCAGTATCTGTGGAAAATAGGCCGATGCCGTACGTCTATACATTTTAGATTACATTTTTTGGGCATACATTGATATTTGACGTAAATTTAATATTTTGACTACGGGCATACGTTTTATATTAAGACATTACATTGTCTCATCGGAATCCCATGAGTAAATTATTTTCTGTTCATAAGACAGCGGTGAAGAATACAATTTTTTCTTCTTAACAACCTGATGAAATGCATAATATTTATATCGAATAATATCCTAAAATTATCGGTATCGGCCATTTTAGACTACCTACCAACAGATGTCTGTGCCGGCTTGAAAGGGATCATCGTTATAGGTCAAAGTTGGGGTATTGCTACATCTCAAATTTGATTAATCAAACACGAGAATGTTCGTGTATCATATGTTATTTTCTCAGTACCAGCTAAGACTATTTAATCCCTAACGAATTTGAAGCCCGCGAAATGCTGGTGACAAAGCGCAGCCCTCATCTCGAGTACAACTATTGTTGGTAGTGATGAGGCGCTGTGATGATTGAATTACACCGGTACTGAACGACGCAGCATTGTTGATTCGTGTGTTTGATCAACAGTGATCTAGGTCAAGAACGATACCTGCGAATAGTACCAATGGAGTTTCCGATTGAAAGGTATAGTATAGACATACAGCCGTTTCCCTCTAGTTAGGGGGGTGGCTAGGTTAGGCAGACACAGAGGGGGGAGGAGCCCAATTTCCCCGCCACAATACCGCCGTGTCCCTGCCGAGGCTCGAACTCGCGACATGCAGCACCAGAGGCTGACACTGCAGTCGGATACGCTAACCACTCGGCCACGGCGGCCTCGAGGACGTGGTGAATAATAAAGTGCTTGTTTGGAAAGACGTTGACACTGGGATACCAAACTCCGGTGTACAAGATTACTCTTTAACTTCAAAATTTCCTCTAATCCAATTGTGGCGACTTAGTTAGAAGTAACCCCTTAGGGAAGCTCAACACTAGGCAAGGTTGTTCCCACTCATTCGTTTCCTCAACTAAGCTCAGCTCAGTCCGGGTCTCTGTTGGTGCCGTGCATTTTTTGTCACTCGGAACTAGTTCCTCCATTCTCTACGTTCGAAACCCTTCGATGTCCCACGTTTCTAAACACCGATTTACTAACCATAGTCTCGGAATTCCAAGTACACGCATGTTCGTCCAAGAATTATTCAGGTTTTGTGTGGTTTGGCACCTAATCTTTTTGCCGAATAATGATTCCGCCTGTTTCAGAACAGCGCTATTGAATCAAAAATTATACACTGACTCTTGTCCTCTGCGTGAAACTGCAGAAGCATGACGCCTTGATTGTGCGGTCGGCAACGAAGGTGACTGCGGAGGTGCTGGCGGGTGCCCCCAACCTTAAGCTGGTGGGGCGGCCTGGCACCGGCACAGACAACATTGACGTAGAGGCCGCCACCAGGGCAGGAGTTATCGTCATGAAGTAAGTGGTGAGAGGCCTAATGAGATATTTAATAATTAAGCAATTAAAATACCGTACTGTACGTTAATGTTACCATGTGTTTATTAATATCATGTAGATTTGTTATTTATAATATATAACTA
>SDVV010038581.1:0-10718 GCA_016164225.1 Gammarus roeselii
TTCTTGAACAAACTGTTCCCGACCACCATCTCCTGCTCCATACACAGACCTATCAGGTTTTCTCCACTGTCATTTCTACTGGGAACGCCATACCTTCCTATGACATTCTCCACCATTCCATCTCCAACTCTCGCATTTAGGTCACCCAGTACAACTACATTGAAATGACCTCCAAAACTCTCAATACACTCACTCAAGTCAGTCCAGACTTGCTCCCTCTCCTCCTCACTCCTCTCGCTGCCAGGTCCGTAAGCACTCACAAATGCCCATCTTTCTACGCCTAACTTAACTTTCACCCACATCAATCTTGGGGACACCTCCTTCCATTCGGTAGCGCTACTAGCCAACCGATCACACTCGACCAGAATATTGAAATTGAGTGATCTAAATGTGAAAAGCAGCGCCGAGGAGTTCCAGCGGGCGTTGAAGGAGAAATATGACAACGTGAGAAGGTAGAATCTGCAAGATGTGGAGGACGAATGGGAGACGTTCAGCGATGCATTGTTGCGATGTTCGAGAAACGTGTATGGTGTGCGCCGTGTGGGCGGCTGCAGACGGAAGGGCTGCGAGTGATGGAACGAAGTCAAACTGGCGGTGGCGCAGAAAAGAAGAGCTTTTGGGGAGTGGTTGCAAGCGAGGTCGGTGGTGACCTACGACAACTACAAGGAAATGAGGAAGACGGCAAAGCGAGTGTTGAGGAGAGCCAAAGAGACGCTGATGCCATGTGGGGCAGACGGTTTTGTCAGAACTTTGCGAACAAAAAGAGATTACGAGGGTGAGAAAGAAAGGCGGTGAAAGAGGAATGCGGCCAGTTCCTGACGGAAAGTGGTGTTGTACGGAAAAAGTTGGCCGAGTATTTTGAAGAATTACTGGACGTCGAGGATGAGAGAGAGAAGGACATTGTTGTTGTGGTGGTGTTGCGCAGATGCCGGTTTTTGGAGAGACTTGTTGAGGACATTACTAGGGAAGAGGGGCAGGAGGCGGTGGAGGTGATGAAAACAGGGAAAGCCCCCGTTTTGGATGGCGTTGCGACTGAGTGCCTGAAAAAGGATAGAATAATAATTGTCGAACGGTTGGTGAGGCTACCGAGCATTGGTTTTTGACGGGCGTGGTACGGATTGAGTGACGCAGCGCCTGCATTGTCCCGCTATATAAGGACACAGGAGATACAAATGAATGCTACAACTCAAGAGGTATCAGTCTGTTATGTGTGGTCGGTAAATTGTACGGGAGAGTCCTGATCAAAAGGATTGAGAATGAATGGATTGCACAATTGGAGAGGAACAGTGTGTCATTAGGAGTGGTAGAGATTTTCAACAGATTTTTGCAGCGTGTCAGGTTTGTGAGAAGTACCTTGCTAAGGGAAAGGTGGGTTATGGGCACTCGTGGATTTGGAAAAGGCACACGACAGGATTGACAGGGAAGCGCAGTGGAGAGTGTTGCGTTGCTTTTATTTGATTCGATCCTCAGTTCCACCAGAGCCTCAATGCGAGTCATCTTAGGCTCCCCCGTAGGGCTTGATGATCTTGGATTCCAGTAGGCTCGCACGCCTCAGTGTGCGAAAAAAAAACTATTTTAAAGTTGGAAAAATTTGACAATTTTAGCAATGTCAGACGCACGTTTGTGTGCATAAGAAAAACGCTTAGACGAAACGGACCCCCGTTTCCAATCATTTAGAACTTCAAGAGTAATATGTACCCACGCTAGTGCGTACAGGTAGCATCGTCGAGACTAGTACAAGGTTTACAGCTACACGGACAAAGTCAGCTCCGACAGCAACGCAACACAATGTTTACAGCTACGTGGTCTAGTTAAGTAGAGGTACAATTTAGTTATTGAGGCAAGACTCAGACGAAACGAATCCCCACCTCCAACCCCTCAGAACTGCAGGAGTATTATGCACGCGCGCCAGTGCGCACAGACAGTATCGTCGAAATCGGTACAAGGTCTATGGCTTCACGGATTACATCAACTCCAACCACAACGCGTCACAGGGTTTATAGCTACGCGGTCCAGGTCAACCCCAGAAACTACATATGATCCGTGCACGCGCGAGCGAGCACAGACTGAAGAAAACACACCTATTCACAAAAGCGTTAAAAGAAACTCCCGCACAAATTTACTAGCATTATATATTATGCAGGACTCAAATAATTTCGGCCAGTCCATGCTCGTCGCGACTAACTCAACTCGCCTCAACATGTTTCGACTGATCTCGACGCACCTCGACCAGCCTCGACGCGACCGTCGCGCTCTGCGCCAGTAATCCGCGGACTGTAGTGGCTAATTGTTCTACTCAAGCATTTTACATATATTCAGTTTTCTGTGTATGGATGTTACAGCGTGGGGAGAGGGAAGCAGCGGTGCCAGGGCTTAGAGGGGCCTCAAGCGAGTCCCAAAGTTTATCAAGGGGGTCCCAAAGGGTTTCATGGTTGTCCCACAGAGCCGCGGAAGGGTCCAAGTGGGTCCCTCAAACCCCCCTGGCCTTTCAAGTCCCTTGGGTTCCCGCAACCCCCGGGTCCCTGGAGTCCCGCGGGTTCCACGAGTACCCCCCATTCTCGGGTCACCTAGTCTAAACCAGCCTCGGTTCGTCTCAACTCGTCGCCTCGCCAGTCGACTCGTCTCCACTCGCCTCAAACTGCCTCGACTCGCCTCGTCCCCTCCACGCACAGTGCCATTCGAATACTTCCACTCCCTAAGATCAACAGCGACATTATTACACATTTTAGCCATCAAAACGCCTAGCTGTGCTCGACCATTTATAAGGCGCCCGGGAGAGAGCAAATTCTCCCACGGTAGGTTGGACTAGACTAACTAACACACCGCTTAGTCCACCTAGGGCCTCTGCGGACGTCTAACGATACATAATTATATAAATAATCCAAAATTAATCACCATGAAAAAAAACACAGATAAATAATAGAGCCCACGAAATAAGAAATACTAAAATAAAGTGTTGATGATCTATAAAATGAATGATCATCCATCAACTTCAAAAGAAAGGGAGGGACGGTGGAGGGATCTTTTAAATCAAAATATATATTTACACAAAGAGACATCAAATTTGGTGGTTAACGAGGACACCGCGGGAAGGCGGGGGAGCCTGTGATACCCCCAGGGGGTATCACACTGAGGTACCTTATCGCTCTCGCTCTAAAGAGATGATAGTCGATCTCTCCAATCAAGTTGAAAACTTCAACTTTTACGAGATGATATTCGATCTCGGAGCAATATTCGGCTCAAAGCAGTGACCGGCTTTTATTTTGATACAGCAAAAAAAAAGCTCCTATACCCTGGAAACTTGCAAGCTTTGTAACTAAGACGCGAAGAACAGTATGCGATGATGTTTTCGAACTCGCTCAACTCACGTGTCACTCATTGGTTACGATACTGCCTCTGCGCAAAGCTATTGTACTGGAGGCTGCGGTGCCGTTTTCAGTTTTGCGCGGAAAAGCCTACCCCGTTGTTTAGATTATTTAACAGTTCATGCACGCTTGCTATAAATTTCATGATGCAATCATTGGTTCTGTCAATTCCGGCCGACATAGGATGGGTCATCTAGCGGTGGGAACATATCAGACGCGCTTGAGACTAGTTGCTTTTGGAATCTTCGTTTCGAGCAGTGTTGAGGATTTGTTGCCTCTCTCCATTGGGATTTATTCTGCCCATCATTAGCCTGCCGGTTCTGGGTGACGGATGGAAGAACCTACTTTATATCGAATATCACTATTTTGGGCGGCCTCTTGTCCAGCCATATAGTATTCAGATTAACATTACACCAATAAATATAGGATTAGTTTGGGAAAAACTAACGTGCAGTATTCGGTCCCAGCATAAATAAGAAACCTACATCTGTTAATACGCAAACAAATCTTGAAAAAAAAAGAACGAACTAAATTCAATCAAAAGTTCAAGAAGGTAATGTTTGATCTCGGAGCGTTACTAGGGACACAGCGGTGGACGGCTTCTATTTTGAACACTTCTAAACTTCAAAAACCTAAAAACTTTTAGCGTTAGACGCAGAGAAAAGTATGCAATGATATGGTCAAAACTTGTCTGCTCATTGGTTACGATACTGCCTCTGTGCAAACCTATCTGCTCAGGTGCCCCAAGGAACGCAAAAGTACCAGAGCCTCGTGGCTCCAGGGAGCCCCAGCAGTTCTCGAGGATGGAGGCAAGGAGTGTTCTCGACTTACTTTGTTCCAGTCTTAATGATGGGCAGTAGAAATGCTCGGGCCCCATGCACCCGAGAGGAAAAACTAATGTTGGGAACCGAGATCAAATGCATAAGGTCTGCACATCGGCAGGAACCCAACGCATGAGAACAGCAAGAAGTATAAGGAAATAAGAGCGCGCTACGCTGACGGACATAAGGAGCGCGCAGTCGACTGCTAAGTCTCCTACCAAAGGTTGAACAATACCTACTAACCTAAGGTTTAGCTCAAATTAAGGCTGCTGCGAAAATGTGGAAAAACAATGGTTTGATAGTTTTTCTTAATTCAGACGTGTATTATCTATTATTTATAGTGAGTGTAGCAAAAACTATATCATTACCATTAACAATTTTAAGCGATTTGAAACAACTTATGAATTCCAAAACGTTCCTTCTGGTCCCATTTTCATTAAATCCCAGCGTATAATATCAATCCTTAACACACATCTTTGTAAAAGAAATTTCTGCTGTTAGCTACAAGGATATTGATTGAGTATTACCGAAAATCATGCCAAAGTATACGCAGGGTGACCAGACACTAAAGAACGGTCAAGATAGCCAGCTGCAATCCATTTCTTTCAGTTTGAAAGTTGACGTTCGGTGTTTGGTGGCTGAAATATAGAGAAGAATCTTTAACGATGGCTTGCCTTGTGCTTGTTATGCATGTGAAGCTATGGCAGTGTTTGGAATGGACAGCGTCCAGCTACCTTGAGTGTCCGGTCACTGTGTGTTTACCCTGTACCACAAACTATTTCTCAAATGTTGAAACAATGGAACGCGAGATCACTAATCAGATCCAAAACGGTTTAATGATTGCATGTTCAAGCAAGCAATCTTTACGTGTGGAATATGCAGTATTTGTTGCTCGAAAATTAAGACAATATTTTTATTTAAATCTGAAACTTCAGTGTTATAATGACGTCGCTGCAATCAAATAAATACTGAGCATATTATTTACAACACATCAAAAACATCAATGAATTAACAAATACATACACGATAACTTAAAAACGATTAATATTATAATACTAAATAGAAATTCATCATTTTAAATGAGGTAGTGTTACATGAATAATAAACTTTCAAAACCAGAAACAGATTGATCTGGCCTATTTTAATGAGATCATCATAAGAATAATTGAAATATGTGGCTGCAGTGTAAATAAGGAACTATTAACTACTTTATATCGCAGTTCAATAGAAAAATTGTTATAAATTAGATGAGATTATTAGCACTTGAATCCAAACTGTTTTTGAATGACCAATGAGTTTGCCAATGATAATAAATTACCCTATGAACATTTGTTGTTTTGAGAACCAAACTGATGGTCAAACCATCTAAAAGTTATTCAAATAACACCAGTTCCCCAAGTCGTTCAACATTCATGGATAGAAAGATGGGACGATAGCAAATAAATTGTTGAATCCAATTTGCTAACAATAGCCAGCATTACTCCTGTACTGGCAACTAAGAAGGCATATGCATTGGCAGTAGTCAAAATAATAATGACATTTGCTAACAATAGCCAGCATTACTCCTGTACTGGCAACTGAGAAGACATATGCATTGGCAGTAGTCAAAATAATAATGACATTTGCTAACAATAGCCAGCATTACTCCTGTACTGGCAACTGAGAAGGCATATGCCTTGGCAGTAGTCAAAATAATAATGACATTTGCTAACAATAGCCAGCATTACTCCTGTACTGGCAACTGAGAAGGCATATGCCTTGGCAGTAGTCAAAATAATGACATTCCTTCCCTAATGTACGCACACATTCGTGAATATTCTTGTACGCTCTTTCGTACGGCTGGCATAACATTGACACCTAGACACGTGTATATTATGTAACATTCATGAGTAAATGGCATTCAGCAAGCAGGATATTGCCATTGGTTTATTTTCTTTATACTTTTCAAATTAAGTTAACAACGTTACAGCATTCGATGAATAAAAATCGAAATTAAACTTTCAAAAAATCCTACTTATTCGTGGCATTACATGGAACGATAATTTAAAATAATTCTTTGTACAGCGCTAGAGGGCCAAGTTATGGTATATGCGTGTGTGTGTGTGTGTGTGTGTGTGTGTGTGTGTGTGTGTGTGTGTGTGTGTGTGTGTGTGTGTGTGTGTGTGTGTGTGTGTGTGCAGGAAAAGTGTGAGGAACGTTTTGCTGTCGGCATCATAAACTATGATGGCAATGAGTTAACTGTGATTGCTTCCTGGGTTGTCCCAGGAAGCACTACAGTCCCAATGTTGAAAGGCACCGGGGCTCCAGAACCAAAGGAAGCATGGAACATATTCGACTTTCGCTGTTCGGGAACCTTAAAGAATTTGTGTAGTAAAATGAACAAAAGGAATGTTCGCACTGAGTAGCTAATAATCAAAAGTTTAGTAACAAATGACAGCCGGTACGTGCTTGATTCGTCTACACACCTAACATCACGGCAGCCGGTACGTGCTTGACTCGTCTACACACCTGACATCACGGCAGCCGGTATGTGCTTGACTCGTCTACACAACTAACATCACGGCAGCCGGTACGTGCTTGACTTGTCTACACACCTAACATCACAGCAGCCGGTACGTGCTTGACTCGTCTACACACCTAACACCATGGCAGCCGGTATGTATTCAACTCGTCTGCACACCTTCCATTACGGCACATAAGCTGCCATCAACTGCAAATGACGAGTAAAAAATGTATAATTTCAATCAAAGTATCTTCGCCCGAAGCTCACGGACGATAGCAGTGCAAAAAAATGATGTTTCTTTCAAAGAAAGGTTACGCGTATCATTTGTAGAGGTACGAGTACCTGGGAGCTACCAAGAAGAGCCTCAGAAATGTACACTAATTGAGCCTTATGAAGGGTGAATAAATTAGGTTTAGCATGACCAACCACTGCACTTTAGGAGAGGCGATTTTCGGCCGTCATTAATCGGAAGCAATAGGCGAGGGCGGCGGCGGGCAATAGAATCTCCTGCCGCTCCTGCCAGGAGAAGAGGAGGAAGTGATGAGCAGGCCGTCCTTCTGTTGACTTGATGGCGACACCAATGCACAAGAGGCGGCATCCTCTGCTTCCTGACACTCTCCCTCTAAACCACCAGGGGACGACAGCATTGTGGGACTGCCGCGGTCAGTAGGCAACTGAGGAGTCGGGGGCGGCGGCTCAGGCTCCGAGTCACCATAGTAGTCAGTGCGTGGCAGAGACGACAGAGAGCAGTACTGTGCGTTGGGGGAGTTGGGGTGTTGGTGATGACGGCCACCTTTGTGTGGCTGCAGCTGCTCGTTGGTATCGGATGAATAGGATGGCGTTGACGTCACCAAGATAGTTGAGTTTATGTCGGAATCGTCACAAATGTCTGTGGAACAGGGAGTAGGCGGAGGAGGGCGGTTCCGAGTTTTGTAATGACGGTAGGAATGGTCAGCCGCTAGGGGAAGAAAGTGGGCGGATGAAGGTGACGACACTGGGGGAATACATCTCCCTTGGGGGTAGTACACAAGATGATGAGAAGCGCGGCCAGCTTGCCTTTGTTGCATGATCGGATTTTGTCCCTGAATGCATCCAGACGACGATAAATTGGATGAAGAAGCAGGCGGCAGAAGATGATAGCAATTATTGTAGCAGACGCCGGAGGGAGTTTGCCTGCTGGTGGGTGTGGGAGGAGGGTTCACTGTCTCCTTTGGGTAGTGAGTGGTACTGGACGAGGAAGAAGAAGCGTGTGCGCCCGTGGCTGGTGTAAGTGAAAACATTTCACTCGCGATGATATGAGAAGGCAGGCCGCCGTTGGGGTGAGGGGCCGCGCAGCTGCTGCCACAGCTACCGTTAAGGCAGCCGACACTGCAGCCCGTGCTGCTTTCGGGCAGCAGTCGTTGACAACTGCTGCCTCCAGCACTGTCGACCGGGGGACGGTAGCCCCCTTTGCCCACGGCAGCAGCGCCGCGGGGAAGAAGATGGTGCTGCTGCGTCTTGAGACCAGCGGAGGTCACGGCGAGCGCTAAAGCGTCTTCTAAGGGGGGCCGCCGCCTGCTCAAACGCAGGAAAAGAGAATGGAATGTCGGGTTTACAGCCGAAAATAGTTTGAAAAATATAGCACTAGAAAGTGAAATAAGTTCATTAAGTATAATCCACAATTCAGGATAGAAATTTGATGTTCCACTTCTTTTGCGAAGTAATTTTTTTTTTAATCAAAATTCTAAAATCAACAAATTAATAGGTTAATTATATACACAATGGGTATAGATAATTTTTGTCATTCTACAAAGTTCAGATATTCATTGTATAGAAGCTCCCCCCCCCACCTGTAGTAGACGAGCGCAGCCGCTACGCAGAGGAAGACGAACACGCTGGCTACAACCCCCACGATGTAGGCTGTCTTGCTGGAGCCACCGCCAGGAGTTCGGAACACCTCGCCGCTTACAGAGGACGAGACGCACGCGCCACCTGGGAGTTGAACGATCATCTTGACAAAATAACTTATAGTGACACCAACAGGCGAGCAGTTGTGACGCCGAGAGACAGGATCAAAACGACGTGGTGCAATTAGAACGGGGATGGTGAAGAAGTTAGAGGAGAGTTGATTCGGGTGTTCTGAGATGGTTCGGGCACATGGTGAGGATGGATAAAGGGAGATTGGTGAAAAGGATTTTGAAAGTCGAAGCGAGTGGACGTAGGCCTAGAGGGAGACCAAAGTTTGGGTGAATGGATAGTGTAAAGCAGGCGTTAGGAAGGAGAAATTTAAGTGTGGAGGCAGCAAGAGATCGTGCAATGAATAGATGTGAGTGGAGAATGACTGTGAATGGATGATGTTTGACGCTGTCCGGTTGTGCTTTCCCGCCCTTGGCATAACGTTGAGAGACGAGATGGTCGTGGGCGGCGACGGATGAGGGGCGGTCATTGAGACGCGGCAGAGGTAAACCAGTCACACTATCGAGCCCTGCTGCCGACATTGACCTCGGACCGCACTCATGACCCAGAGGGTGTGTTGCGGGGTCTCCCAGCCGGACCCTTTAGCGAAAAAAAGGTAAGTTGTGCGAGTGTATGAGAAGAATGCGACATGCGCCTTGCCGTCGGCTACACCCCTTTCTGGGGGATTTAGCCTAGTGTCTGTATCTGCATACAGGCAGATCATTGATTCTGAGCTCTCTCAATAATATACCATAGAACAACCCACCCGCCTGCATGAGTATTTCGTTTCTACACTGCGTCGTATCCGCTTATGTTTGCCGGAAGCGATTAGGTTCGGTCAATGAAGAAGCCATGTAGGTTGCACGGGGGATCTAAGAAGGCTCGTCGGGCTGATGCGAGTGCGTGAAATCCACTAGTAAGTGTTTCGCGCTGATTACCACCTGGTGGCAACAGGGGCATGGTAGCGCGTCCGGTCCCATATCTGCGTCCGTCAAGAAGATAATGAGTTATCCACATGTGTCCACCGAAACAAGCGGTTGATGAACACTTGGCCTCTTCTGTTGGAGAACTTAGTTTCTCTTTCTCCAACCGTATTTTGATTTAATTTGGGCCTCAGTTCCAACGGAGCCTCAGCGTGAGTCATAACAGGCTCCCCCGTAGGGCGCGACCGTCATTGATTCAGATAATTTCGCGAAGCCTTGCGTGCGAAAATATTAATCTTGTCAAGATGAAATCGAGTACATATTTCAATTGTGGAATATTCGCGTACTAGCGTGTATAAGAGAGTAAAGAGTTAACGCGTATATTCGTAATTGTATTGTCATCTCTGAGCGTGATGGGGTGGATTTTGATTTGAGCCTTATTTCCACCGGAGCCTCTACGTAAGTAATAATAGGCTCCCCCGTAGGGCGCCACCGTTATTGATTTGAGTCTCATTTCCACCGGAGCCTCAACGTGAGTCATAATAGGCTCTCCCGTTGGGCGCTACGGTCGTTGATTCAGTAAGTTTGCACGGCCTGGCGTGCAAGATTTTTGGTCATGTCAAGATGAAGTCAGTACATATTTCAATTGTGGCATATTCGCGTACTAGCGCGTACGAGAGAGTAAAGAGTTGATGCGTATCTTCGTAAAATGTGTTGTTATTTCTGAGCGTAATGAAGTGGAGGGACCACCTCATATGCACAGGTGTTTGAGGTTTAGACAGCTTCGTTTAGTCCGGTGTGTTTTCCGAAAGCGATTAGCTTTTCACGGTAGGTTGGGTCCGTGAGTAGGCTTTGTAGGTTGCACGGGGGATCTAGGAACGCTTGTCGGGCTGCCGCGAGTGCGTTGCAATCCATCAGTAAGTGCTTCACGCTGATACCCACTTGGTGGCAACAGGGGCAAGGTGGTGCGTTTGGTCCTATGTCGACATCCATCAGGTGGTTGTGTTATCCACGTGTGTCCCGTGCACAAGCGGTTGATGAACACTTGGTCTTTTCTGTTGGTGAACTTCGTTTCCCATTCTCCGACTGAGGGTTTGACTGAAAGCATTTTTTGTCCACTCTGCTGCCACATTTCATCCCATCGGGATGTTATATGGGAGTTGATGATAGG
>SDVV010038582.1:0-10718 GCA_016164225.1 Gammarus roeselii
CCCTGGATGGAAGGGTTAGGGAGTAAGGTGAATAGAGTATGGGGCGGTGGAGTCTGCCACATAGAGGCATCTTGCCGCACTACCCCTGGATGGAAGGGTTAGGGAGTAAGGTGAATAGAGTATGGGGCGGTGGAGTCTGCCACATAGAGGCATCTTGCCGCACTACCCCTGGATGGAAGGGTTAGGGAGTAAGGTGAATAGAGTATGGGGCGGTGGAGTCTGCCACATAGAGGCATCTTGCCGCACTACCCCTGGATAGAAGGGTTAGGGAGTAAGGTGAATAGAGTATGGGGCGGTGGAGTCTGCCACATAGAGGCATCTAGCTTCACCTGAAGTGGGAGGGTGTGAGTTATTGGTTATGCCATATATTGATCGTAGTATGATATATCACATTTACATATAAATTTAGTGTTTTGGACAACCTCAATTGTTCGAACATAATCTACATATATTCGTTTATTGGAACCGTGATTCCGGTTTAATTCACATACACATCGTCGTTCAATTATAATCCGATAGTGATTCTGCTGCAAGAAGTTACAACAATTAATTCATGAAGTGTCAGCATCGTGCCATATGAGGTTGTGTACGTTATTCTGTTCAAAAATTATCATATACCCATCCTTATATTTATATTATAAGACCCCCGAATTTTACTAGCTATCTCGTGAATAAGGAATTTTTTATTTATAAAAAATTATGATGACTAGATATAATTCTTGTCTTTGTGAGCAGTAAGCCTCTAATAAGAACTAGTCACCACTAACAGATTTAAATATGATTTTATCTTAACTGAAAAACACAAAAGAAATAGAAAAAAATGCGTTTTTCTTCATAAAAATACGATATGAAAAGTGGTTTATTTCCGCAACTCTGGTAACATGTCAAGCTCATCATCAAATTGATCTCGGCGTATTTCTGTCAATGCCACACTGCTTGCGTCAGGCCATCCGAGGTCACTTGACGCAGTCAGACATCAAAGGTAATTGACAAGCGGTCACCAGGTGAAGCAAGCGGCCAAAAGGGAGCAGTAGGCGATCACCAGGTGCGGTTGGCGGTCACCGGGTGCGGCTGGCGATCACCAGGTGCGGCTGGCGGTCACCAGGTTCGGCTGGCGGTCACCAGGTGCGGCTGGCGGTCACCAGGCCCGGTCACAGAGCTGCACTGGAGTCCTAATGCTCCAGGGATAAAGCGAATCCGAGTACACAGGCGGTTCCGTCTCGGATTCATGTGGATCTTGAATATTTAATATTGAGTGCTGTATTATTTGTCCTCGCGCTATCGCAAGTTGCCAAGACGCAATTTAATTGATCAGAGGAAAACGAGAAAAAAAAGAGCAATATTAAAGACTGAAAAGATACAAAGTGTTTACTCTGTTGATGATTTATACTTGCAATGAACAAAAAGTTTTACTTGCCCAAAATGTTTAAAACTGCATTGTTTTTGCATTGGTCTACTAAAGCAGGAATGCACTGTGATGATCTAAATGAAGGGATTTATTCTACGTTAGTGGAGTGTTAAATTTACGTGTCATTTGGTGAACCTTGAAGATTCATTATGTTTAGTGTATGAAAGAAATATGGATTGACATTACAACCTTACGTTGGTATTGAATTTCTATTCATATCAGTCTATTGATAGCTATTTTGCTGATAGTTTGAAGTTTTTAATGATTTAGAACTTGTGATGGAAGTACAAAACTTATCTCCTAATCTATATTCTGTTGAGAAGGTATCAATGACGAACAAAATACTAGAATTTGGTCTAGTCTGATACCTAGAAGAGCTGAATTTAAAATAGCCTCGTAATATTGAGTGCAATAAAAATGTTCAATAATGTTCTGGTTTGTGAACCAAGATTATAATGGTATTTTGATAAACCAGAGTTAGAGTACTTCTGATTCCTAAACTAAGGCTTGCGTGGTGGTTTCCTTAGTCACACAGCTGGCCGTGACTATCCTTCAAGTGTTTGGCGATAACAGTACGTTTCCCACTGCTTTATAGGCCGACCGGAGTACACTCACTCCATGTCAGGTAGGCGCTCGAACCAACAACCTTCAGTATCCTATGGAAGTTGATGACGAGCTGAGGCCAACACGCTACCCCTTCAGCTACCGATATTATCAGTTTTTGTCCATTAAATAACGTTCACTTCTAAATTTTGCTCTACAATCTATGCTGAACATTGGAATAACTACTCACATTCAATTATCTCAAGGTCAGGTATTTATTATTTAAAGAGGAATGGTAATATTTATACGTAAAAATGTCTGCAGTTAACTTTCATGAACAGTTGATTTCACATTGATATTGACCATAAATTTAATTGCAAATACAAAATCACATACCACAATTAAAAAATGAGCAGCAACGCCAGCAAAGAAACACTTGGCAATGTTTTCAATTGTTGGCCTTGACGCAGTCGTTTCAACTGAAGGCAGCCCCGCCCCAGCGGTGCAAGAAGCTTGTGTTTTCAGAAAGGAGGCCATTGAGAAAATGCACTCCGGGAGCGCTAAACAAAACTGCAATATCTTTCGCTGTGAGACGAGGGAAATCTTTTCAATCAAGCTGAGTGAATCTGCCTCAACCTTGACCTAAATCAAAAGAGTTACTTCTTGGATCCTAAAGTAAGAGTCGCTCCTCTTTCCGCGTTTCTCTTCAATCTCGAAGAGAGCAGCGTACAAATAATATGCTCCTCCCCACTCTTCCTATTGTGGGATGGGTGAGAGGATCCTAGGTAAATAATGATGATTGCTGTGTGACTTTCCTTGTGAGCTAAGCTCAAAAAACTCATTTATCGTGGACATTATGTTCGGAATTTCTCTAACTGGATCTCATTCATAGCATCCCATGAAGTACTTAGGCTTCAACTGCGGTCTGCATCTTGCGCAAGGAGAATGCACTTGTTAATGCATTTATATAATCTTGAGTTGCGTTGTAAAAGCCTTTCATTTGTCGTAAGATACGGTAACTTTACAGAACAGAACTTAAAGCAACACATCTCTTACACGTGGAGCGCAACACACTTCCCACCTCTTTTCTCCAGTCGTGGAGACAACAAAAAAAAGAAGAAACAAACCCGCTCTCAAGTCGTTCGTCCTTGCCTGAACGCTGCACAGAAAGGCCACGCGTGATTTTATCATCTGTGACATCACACTGAAGTCCAAGATGACAAACAAAAGAAGAGAGATGTGAGTTTCCCAACACTCCAAATACTGCACATCCTGTTTATATTCTCCTATTGATTGACCGTCGTTCACGGAAATGAGGCCTATGCTGATATTGGAGGCCCTGTTTCTACCCCAGAACACCACCGTCGCGCCCGAGTTTTTCTGCCCGAGGTTGCATCCAAGATGCACAGACTTGACTGGTGTGCTAGACAGCTTCCCTTTTCCGAAGGAAGCTTGCACCATCGTTGCGTTCAACACTCCAGTCAGGAATGGATGACAATTAGTCATTATAATTTACTATTAACACCAATTGATTGCCGAAAATAACGTATATTAAATACGAATAATATTTTGTTTACATTGTATTATCAGCGGCTTTCATCGATACGCTGTCAGCGCTCTCAGTCAGACATCAAAAGCGTATGGCACACCAGTTCATGGTCTATACATCTTGCTCGTGTCGGTGCCGCCACTCCGGCTTGAAAACTGCCTGATTGACGGTAGTCGCCGCAGGAGTCAAGGTCATGTTCGGCGATTAGTGAAGGCCGGGCATAATAAATCGACATCCAGTACTGAAAGGGCCGGACAAAAAGCCGCTCTTAATGGCTTTGGAATTGCTGAGGTGAGGCGGCAGAGGCAAGCTTGGCAAGGTCGTCGAGTACATGTTTTAAATTCTAGGCATGGCGGCGACGTGCTTAGCGACGACCTAGGAGTGGGTCCGTTGGGAATGGACTCAGGTGGGGAATAATGGTGAACAATATATTCAGAATTGAAACGTGGAACATCGTTATTAGCTTCATTAGACGGTCAATATAAGACGAGATTAAAGAGCTGACCACAGCGATGCAGCGAATCAGAGTCATACAATACATGTTCAGTTATTCCTAGCATCAATTTGGTCGATAGTGAAATATTGTTTCATAGTCCGTGGATTTTCTAGCGTATTGTGTCCTTATATGACGAATTTATTTCAATGGCTAAAATAGACGTGTCAACCAGTCATTACTCTGTAAATTTGTGCTTCCTTTGATTTCCATCCAGGTATGTATTTATTTAATGATTATAATGGTCAAAACTCTTCATCCCGTCTTTACCAATACAGTAATAGTCAATAACAGACATCTTGATTGATTCAGATGTATGGGATACATGGCTCTAGCTGGGATTGGGTTCAGATCAAAAATGTTCATGTTTCCACTACATGACTGGTTGGCTTATAATTGTGAGTGGTCAATCCATTCTTCCATTTAAAATAGTCCAACTACTAGTAATAGTCTGAACGGTTGTTAATTCCATCAACATCCGTGCACCATCTTCATTTGTTATTTTATTTTAAGCTCGGTGGGAGTATTACTGAACCACATAATTTACAGGCCTGTAGAATTGCGGTGCTCGATTTGTTTTTCGACAAAGCCAAATAAAATAATCAGCTCCTGGTCAAAAAACATTTTCATTCGCATATCTACTCTCAAGCCCCATACTTTTTTTCTAAGCCCTCCAAGAAAGGCGGAGCCAGAAAGGTAAGGAAATGGTTTGGTCGCCCAGCCTTGGGGCAGCTTCGAGTCTAGGGAGAAGTTTGGTCTGCTGCCGGAGGGTTTCACTGCCACCCGCCGCTGTTGTTAACGTTGTGGTTTTCTTGGTCAACTTTTTGCTGATTAACACTCTTATGAGGAGAGCGAGCAGGAATAGTTTATGTGAGACAGCTAACGCTGGCTTACGAGACAGCTAACGCTGGCTTACGAGACAGCTAACGCTAGCTTACGAAAGCAAATAAAAACCAGGAAGATCAAAGCAACGAGTGGGCAGGGAAAGCTGTTCAAGAAAGAATTTAAAAATTATTCAGGGACTTCTAAATATTTACCTTAGAAAAAACGTCAGGCGTCCCAAGGGTTATTCAATTTACGTATATAAAAGTGCAATGGCAAGCTGAATTGCTGATTGAGTGTTTTAAGACGGAGAAGCAATCAGCTCCACATGAACTAGTATATATTCAATCTAAATATCCGTTTTCAATTATGTGACAGCTCATTGGTCAGAGAAGAAACTAGTAGAGTCTATCACACTCAACTAGTGTTTCTAACCTGGAAAAAACGTTCACTCTATCTGCATCATCTAATTTGCTCTGTCACTCAACAATGTTCACTATGGAAGCGTTGACCTACAGTTCTGGTGACCTATAGTTAATAGGCTGTTCTAAGGCTCAGTTGCCCCAGGCTGCAATGATCGTTGAAGCAACGAGTAATAACTACGTTCTATTTATTTATTGATGGTGGAGTACCCTCGTTACCATGGCAACGACCCGCCGAAAATCGGTGGGCTTATGTACCATTTAGGTCACAAGTGCCGCTTCTAGCCACTCATTCGGGGCTTAATCGCGATGATCGTGCTGGGATCGGGCTGGGATCGTGCTGGGATCATGCTGGGATCATGCTGAGATCGTGCTGGGATCGTGCTGGGATCGTGCTGGGATCGTGCTGGGATCGTGCTGGGATCGTGTCATGCTTGTCAAGATCGTGATGCAATCATGAGACAGAATTATTGTACATATTGAGGGAAATATGTGGAGCGCCTATGCGGCACTACTAATGATCTCGTGCCTAATGTGGAGAGCATGGGCGGCACGACTTATGTTCTCGTGCCTAATGTGGAGAGCCTGTGCGGCACGACTTATGATCTCGTTCATTATTTGAAGAGCCTGTGCGGCACGACTGATGTTCTTGTACCTAATGTGGAGAACCTGTGCGGCACGACTTATGCTCTTGTACCTAATGTGGAGAGCCTGTGCGGCATGACTAATGATCTCGTTCATTATGTGAAGAGCCTGTGCGGCATGACTTATGATCTCGTTCATTATGTGAAGAGCCTGTGCGGCATGACTTATGATCTCGTTCATTATGTGAAGAGCCTGTGCGGCACGACTAATGATCTCGTTCATTATGTGAAGAGCCTGTGCGGCATGACTTATGATCTCGTTCATTATGTGAAGAACCTGTGCGGCACGACTTATGCTCTTGTACCTAATGTGGAGAGCCTGTGCGGCACGACTAATGATCTCGTTCATTATTTGAAGAGCCTGTGCGGCACGACTTATGTTCTTGTACCTAATGTGGAGAGCCTGTGCGGCATGACTTATGCTCTTGTACCTAATGTGGAGAGCCTGTGCGGCATGACTTATGTTCTCGTACTTAATGTGGAGAGCCTGTGCGGCACGACTAATGATCTCGTTCATTATGTGAAGAGCCTGTGCGGCATGACTCATGTTCTCGTACTTAATGTGGAGAGCCTGTGCGGCACGACTAATGATCTCGTGCCTAATGTGGAGAGCCTGTGCGGCACGACTAATGATCTCGTTCATTATGTGAAGAGCCTGTGCGGCATGACTTATGTTCTTGTACTTAATGTGGAGAGCCTGTGCGGCACGACTAATGATCTCGTGCCTAATGTGGAGAGCCTGTGCGGCACGACTAATGATCTCGTCAAATGGTCTTTTCGCACGTAGAAATAAACAATAGTTCGAGAGCTTAGCCACATAGCTTTTATTTTATTTATCATGTTATTCACACACATCTACCCTGTGTCATATTCACCGTTTCTGACCGTACTTGCATCCAACGCCGCCAAATACGAACTCCCCTGCTGCCCCACTGCAGTTGGACGGCGCTGCAACCCTTGGATTGTTTCATTGACCAACTCCGAACTGTGTTATAAGCTGCTCGTTGACAACACAGCCACCAACACAGTATACTGCCGCCACCCCCGCCGTTACCGCTGTCGCCGCCGCCATAGCCGCCACCGCCTTAGCAGCCGCCACAGTCAACTTCGTCGCTACTTCCGCCGGCAGCACTGTCACCACCGCCATCATCGCTACCGCCACCACTGCCGCCACCGTTGCTACCGCCACCACCACCGCTATCGTCGCTATCGCCTCTAATACTACTATAGTCGCTACCGCCACCACCACCGCCATCGTCGCTACCGCCTCTAATACTGTTATAGTCGCTACCGCCACCTCCAGCGGTCACCATTAGTTTAATGCTTCAGAGGCTGATTTGAGTGGTTTCGAGTGCATCAATAAAAATTCTGGCCTACTTCAACCTTTCCCTTTCTTGATCCCTTACTACAGATACTACAGAGGCTCAAGATGCTCTCTGTGACGGCCTTTCTTGATCCCTTACTACAGATACTACAGAGGCTCAAGATGCTCTCTGTGACGGCCTTTCTTGATCCCTTACTACAAATACTATACAGGCTCAAGATGCTCTCTGTGACGGCCTTTTTTGATCCCTTACTACAGATACTACAGAGGCTCAAGATGCTCTCTGTGACGGCCTTTCTTGATCCCTTACTACAGATACTATACAGGCTCAAGATGCTTTCTGTGACGGCCTTTCTTGATCCCTTACTACAGATACTATACAGGCTCAAGATGCTCTCTGTGACGTCCTTTCTTGATCCCTTACTACAGATACTACACAGGCTCCAGATGCTCTCTGTGACGGCCTTTCTTGATCCCTTACTACAGATACTACACAGGCTCAAGATGCTCTCTGTGACGGCCTTTTTTGATCCCTTACTACAGATACTATACAGGCTCAAGATGCTCTCTGTGACCTCATACTTCAGAACTAAACGCCTTACAATCAGGAGGCAATCAATTTGGGCCAAATGACCTGTTGTTGTTTTCTAACACTTGTAAATACTAGTGAATACGCCACCATCGCCGCTATCGCTGCCACTACCGCCACTGCTGCCACCGCTGCCACCGCCGACACCGATCCGCCGCCACCACAGCTGCTACCACCGCCCCCGCCGCCACCGTCACCACCGCTGCCAACCCGTCACCGGCGCCACCACCGCAGCTGCCGCTGTAGCCGACACCGTCAGCATCGTTGCCACCATCTCCTCAGTCACTACCGCCGCTACCCATCGCCACTACCACCATCACTGACAACACCGGCCGCTAACCCCGCTACCCTCATCGTCACCCCTGCCACCGCCATCAATGTTGCCATCACCGCCACCTTCGCCACTTCATTGACTGGGCCAGCCTTTTCACTCTTGATGCGAACGGAATGACCTAGAACAATGGATAAAAATCGCTGGTGAGAGTTTTCTCTCGAAATCACGCACAATTTTTTCATGTATAGAGTGTCGAGGCATAGAACAAACGTCCAGGGGAAGTTGTTAACAGAAATACAATCAAAACGTTCAACTCACGGTTTCTGCTGAATAGCTTCCGTCCGGTGCAGGCTTACCAGCACAGTACGGTTTGACAACCGTACGGTTAAAATACTGCCCGGTAATGGTACTAGCACGCTAGAAAATAATGTCTGGCATTGGTACCTTCTCGTTGTTAATCGAGACCCAGTAATGCCACGAGTAAGCATTAGTTTAACGAGGAAGGAAACTGAGGCAATCTAAATCAACATCGTGGGTCGGTGGCTTCCTTTTCAGGACCTGATTTGAGTTGTTTCGAGTACCATCGTTTAATACTGGTTACAACTGCAACCTTTCCAGTTACTTATCTTTAGATACAAAAAATACATAGCACATGATGCTCTCATTGACGTTCTACTTCAAAACATGTCTCTTCTATCAAGAGACTACTTTGTTTTGGCCAAAAGCCCGGTTGATGTTTCCTTACAATTGTAAACACTTGTGAGTCTTCCCCACCGCCACCTCCGCAACCAACATTGTCACCGCAGCTCCAGCCGCCACCGCCGTCACTGCCGCCGCCACTCCGCGGCCCCCGCCGATATTGCCGCCATAGCCGGCATTGTCTTCAAATCCGCCATTGCTACCACCACCGTCACTGCCACCGTCGCCGCCACCGTCACCGCTGCTGCCACTACTACCGCCACCACGGCTGTTACGGCTGTGTCCCCTTCGCCTCCCCCGTCATTATGCGTTCAGCTATTTGTCAAGGGTATTAAAATGACGCGGCCTGCGTTTGACAGCCGAAAAACTGCTCTGAATTATTAGCGAGTGGGAGCTGAATGTAACCTTGTAACCCCCAGCTGGTTGGGGAGTAGATGGCGGAAGAGAGGGGGCAGAGGTGAGCTGAGGGAGGCGCTTTCGCATGGTGTGATAAGGTTTATCAGAGACCAGAAGCAATGATGCCTAGATTATTTGATGATTGATCTTTCAGGTAAACTCCTTTTTTGATCCGATAATAAAAAAAACGTTCAGACCCCAGTGGGGAGTTCAGGGATCTTTACATCGGTATTTTTTAACTCTCCAATTGAACCAAGATTAGGTTTCAGCCTGTAAACATGATTTTGATGGTCCCCTTTCATAGCGCGTTTTGTCAGTGATGAGCAGTCATACTAAAACTAAAAACAATCAATTCAAAAATGAAATGCGTTACATAATTACAAGAAAAAATATGTGCATACCATTGATATGTTTTGTACACATTACACTTTCATCAATCATGAGGCTTATTTCAGACGAAGCGCTCTGCTAAGCAGTGCTGCTTTGTACTATGCTGAGCAGTAAATTTGTTCACTGAACATTGACTAAACATTAAGAAATGAGTTTGTCTTCATTGTCCAAGAAAATTGAACCAATATGAATCTCTAAAATTTCTACCAATAAGTAATTACTAAGGAGACCTATTATCAACAAATAAGATCAACGACACAATTGAGATCAAGTCCACCAGCTTGGCCACGTTGATAACATAGACCACGAACATATCAAAGAACATCAAGTTCATTTACTAATTACATATCACAAACCACGGCCACAAATTAGAGCTCGTCTGAAACCAACACCACGTCCACATAATTTCCCAATGTCAGCATTATTTATTACTTCGACGTCATTTACTTCTTCTATATCATAGACCACGCCCACACCACAGGCAGCGTACAAAAAAATAGACATCAAAAACCTACATATTCCACATAACTCACAACATCCACATTATAGATAAGGCTCACATCTGAGACCAAATACATGGACTATACTATTTCAAGAACCTAGAACCCCTCCCTAAAATAGCGCACTGGTAAAGTAGGTCATTGTCTGATTCAAGCACCTCGACCATCTTTGCTTGCTCAAGCCATAAAGTAAGATACGGCTTTCTGCTGAGCTCGATGGCTTAGGATCCTACTTTCAACTAAATGGTTCTTTCTCAGTCTCAAGATATTGGCTTGGCAAACTACTTCCTCGACTCACATTGAAGGAGAACTTGTGTGCTTCATTTATACGAAATTTTAGAAAATACAATAACATGGGCTCGTTAATTATGGTCACTACACCTGTATGGTGCACCTCAGGCTAATCATGGTTACTCAGGTGCTCCTCAGGCCGATTGGTCTCACATGGTAGTAGTCGGTGGCGATATTGGTTTATGGCAACGAGTCCTTATCACGGAAGGAATTTCATCATTCATTGACCGGACACCACATCTCATAATATTGAACACATTGTGACAAGATTTTTTATAATATGCTTTTATATCTGGTTTAATATTCTATTCATTATTTGCAACAAAACACTGCAGAAGATAATTTTGGAACTCTATGGCATCAAAATGATTTGC
>SDVV010038583.1:0-10718 GCA_016164225.1 Gammarus roeselii
TCGCTTTGCTTGTTACAAGTCCTGTAATATTGACTAATTTTAAGTAATGTTAGGTGATCGCTCGTTAGTAGACTGTGAAGCTTACCGCATTTGTCAGTGATTGGTATGTGTCTTAAAGCGTAAGGAAGTTGTATGTATGGTTTTACTGTTTGAATAATATTTTATGTTGTAATGTTGGATGTTTTGCTCCTACCATATTGAATAAATTCACTCATTTTTAGTACAGATCTGTGATGTAAGGTTCGCTGTCAACAAGATCTAGGATAAAAATCATGTCTAAGGTACATAATTAGTGAAATATATATCAATGTTCGACAACATAGATCAATATCAATGAATGCAAAAAGGGTTGCCATACAATGCCAGATGCATTAATACCTAACCTAACCCATTACAACCAAAAGTTATGTAGTTTCATTCAAGTTTGATGTTTATGTATGGTACTGAAATGTATGAATATCTCCACTAGGGCTGTATATTTAACATATTATTAGCAGTTTGAATCCACTTCTCTAATTTTGATCCAGCAAATATCGTTTTGCTGATGTTTAGATTCCAGAATTTATCGATATCTCCATTACCTGTTTGGATGAGACTCAGCATGTTGGTTCCGAAAGAACAAATTCACTTCAAATTCACAAATCTGTTAAACGCGATGTTAGGTTCAAAAATCTGGTCAATCTGACCCAACCTAACCATTATTTTTATATATTTTCATTCAAGTTTGATGGTTATGCATGGTATTTGGTCATTCTGTTATTCGTTATCCATATCAAATCACTCGACATGGTTCTATTTTACGTACCTTTTTTTAATACCACACACATCAGTTACACACACATACACGCCTGTACACATATGCAAGGTCGGTCCCGGCGTAATGTAGTCGCTTTTTAGGGTCGGTACCGGCACCATGTAGGCGTTTACACATATTTGTTCAAAAAAGGTTACCATACACTGCCAGATACATTGATACAAATAAAACCTAACCAAACCATCGTAACCAATAATTATGCATTTACATTCAAGTTTGATAGTTATGTATTCTATTTTGTCATTAATTTTATGCAATATACATGGCTCTACTTTATGTAGTTTTTCTTCTTCTAATATAACACACACAATGTAGACACATACACACATTTATATGCATATACAGGGGCGGTTAACATCTGTAGCATTTTCTACCTCCGATCTGTGATTTCTCAATTAGAACAACATCCCACTTGTGTTACCAGATATTTAATGTGGATCAGCTTCACAGAATGTTAGGTTAAAAAGCCTAATCATCCTAAACTAACCTAACCTATTGTATCCACGAATTATGTATTATCAATCGACTTTTTCATACTTGCATATGATTTTCAGTGTTTTCGGATTAATGCATTACAAATATCTCCACTTGACTCTACATTTTGATCTATCCTTTGCAGTTTTGATACACACTTCCAATTTTGATCTAGCAAATTTCATCCGTTTTCATAGGTAATTCCATCGTTGTTGATTGTTATAGCTATTTTCCATACGATTCTTGTTTTTTGATTTGACACAATTCTCCATCACTTTTACATGTTATCCAGACCCATCAAAAACCTAACCTAACCTAACCTTGTGTATGGTATTCAGTCATTGATATATACACATGAACCCATCCACACGGTTCTTAATAAAACTTATACCTAATCCTTTCTACTTCGTGGTCACTCTCGACCCATATTAATTAGCAGAGAGGTCGGATTTTCCATCTTAGATGGTTTGAATGTTAGAAGTATTTCATATTTGTATCCAGTTTCACACAAACGAACATTTCGTCTCTTACCAGGTCTACCGCATTTACTCCAATATCTCCTGACACTACATCTTTTGACGACTTGCACGGCAGATTTGCATTTTCGTTCCTACAGTTTTCATAGTCTCGAAGATGTCTTCGTTTCAGATGTCGTCACACATTACTCGTGGATTTATGTTTATTCAATTTTATTTCTTTTTTGTACAGATTACAGTCCCCCGTTACCCCGTTACTTACGAACAAACGACGTCTCAAGCTATACCCCTCCTTCCACAACAGAATCACAATCTTGACTGAGCAAGATCTGATCGGACTCTGATTTATACCCTACCTATAAGTAGCACATCTAGAACATTCACTAAGAGATAGGTTTATGGGCATCGTTTCACGCCTTGAAACATATTCTTCTACCGAGTTCGACAATTCGATGTTACCTCCGACTGACACACTGTTTGCAATTCATTGCTTGACCATTGAGCTTAGGATAATATAAACATTTAAGAAAGATTTACATGGCTTATTACTATAAATTAGTATTAATTACAGATCTTGCTAGCATCACCAATGCCATCTTCCTCTTTTTTTTTTTAATTTGAAACCTCATGGTTCGTACATCCAACCATACCCATCATCACTATATTTCAGTTTTCTTTCAAAATCCTTCATATACTCCATTATATCTTTGATGCAAATACCGAAGGCTGTTCCGTTCCGTGAGTCCACAAATGTTGTGCTTATTGTTCATGAACCTTAATTATTCGAAATTTCTCAAATTCAAAGTCATTCTGATCTTAATCATCAAGATATTGTTGCATACGATCCAGATTTTCTTTTGTTCTTAGGTACAATTGATTTTCCACTACCGCAGCTTTATTATTCATGATTATGATTTTCCACTTGGAACATATCAATTTCGAGATTTGCTTTCTTATTTCCCTTAAATTTTGTTACATACGACTGGAACCCGTCGACATTAGTTACCCAAAACCAACTTCATCCATCTATGAATGTTATCTCCCACTCTTTTGATTCTTGTTTTACCCATTCTGAGATAACTGGTATTTTCAACACTAGTCAATATTTTTTCGATCATCTACGGAGGTTTCTTCTTACAAAACACGTAAACTAATTTTTGCCACGTAAGCATTCATTGCTGTCTATTTGAGAACGACCTGTCCTGCTCCACTTGCTCTCAACGTAACACTGACTCCAATCTTGGTATGAAGCTAGCTATTATAATGTGATTACCAGCTTTTTTTTGCAAAACGTTTGGCCTATCATCGCTCGCCTTGGTCATCAACCGTGTATGTATGTATGCATGTACGTTTATAGGGCTGTGTACGTATGTGCATGTTTATATTTAAGCGTATGAACGCGCACATGAGTTATACAAAAGTATAACAAAATTTAAAATTCAATACAATTTTACAATTCAAAATTTCAATAAAACTTCCATCTTTTGACGCCCGGACCTTTCTTTGTTAGCCAAGATATCACTTCAATAAACCGACTTGGCTTTGTACGGGCGTCGAAAAATTTGAAATTTTATTGAAATTGTGAATTTTAAAATTGTATTGAATTTTAAATTTTGTTATACTTTTTTTACTCATGTACACGTAAATATGCTTCAATAAACACATGCACATACGTAGACAGCTCTATACACGTACAAACATTCACAGTTGATGACCAAGGCGAGCGATGATAGGCCAAATGTTTTGCAAAATAAGCATGTAATCACATTATAATAGCTAGCTGCCTGCCGAGACTGGAGTCAGTGTTACGTTGAGTGTAAGTGGAGCAGGACGGCTCATCCTCAAATAGACAACGATGAATGTTCACGTGGCAAATATCAGTTTACATGTTTGGAATAAAGAAATCTCCGAAGATGATATGAGTCGGATCGAACATATATTGCCTAGTGTTGAAAATACCAGTTATCTCAGAATGGGTAGAACAAGAATCAAAGAGTGGGAGATAACCTTCATATATTGATAAAGGAAAAAGTAAGTCGGCTTTGGGTAACCAATGTCATCGGGTTACAGTCGTATGTAACAAAGTTCAAGGGAAATAAGAAAGCAAATCTCGTTCAACCTACAACGCCTGCTCACGGAAACAGAACACCGAAAAAAATTAATCGGTTTCGGAAAACACACCGGACTATACAAAGTTGTGTGTAACTAACAAGGTTTGAATCATCTCTGTTCCTGAACTCGCTGTCCTCCCTGCGTATTAATTGTGAACTTTACCTTAACTTCGTGCACGAAGCTGTGCAGAATCAACGGATCATCGTGCTGTACGGGGGAACACTCAGTGACTACACGTTGGAGCTCCGGTGGAAAACAGAAAAAAACTACTACTGCTACTACCCCGGGTTACCCCAGACTGGCCGGGCTACCCAAGACTGGCCGGGCTACCCCGGACTGGCCGGGCTACCCCAGACCTGGCCGGGTAACTCTACGTTTCTCTTTTATTTTTAAACGTAAAATCCGTAGGTACAGTTACGAAAAAATCGTGTATGCTTATCTATAACGAAGAAACACTTTTCCCACGTAGGTTATCATTAACTGTTATTTTTTTACGGTAGGTTTATTCCGCTTCTTAATAAGTTCTGGAAATCAAATTGCCACCTCACAAAAAATCATAAATCAAAATTTTTTGTTAGTCTTAAATTGTTATGTATTTTTTTCGCTACTCTACATATTTCAGTTTCATTTCAGTTAATTTTGTGATAATATAATTTTTATTTCAATATATCAAAATTCGTACACTGAAAATTACACTGAAGAGATAGAAAATGACCAACGCTGTTCCCTGACCGCATTCTGAGACCATTGAAATTATATAAACTTTTACCTTTACCAAAGACCCTAGAATGGAGATAACGAGGCCAGAAGCGTCATCTCTTGGTCGCTTGTCACTCGGGTCATGGGTGAACTCTTCCTACGTATAGAGGAGCCACACTTCGCTTTAGAATTGACTTTTGGCCATCGATTAAATAAGGATGTTACCCCGTCTTCTAAATTCTAAGGTATTGCTTTTAGTGCCAATGTTGGGGTTGGAAAATAAATGTTTATCATTTATATAATTACTAAGAAACACTTTTAAACCTCTGTGTTTATTCAAACCTTTCTAAATTTCATAGATATGAGTATGGAATTTTATTAATTTAATGTCTAGACATATCGCATAGCCTATTGTTGGGTGAATTTAAAGTCTAGTTTCACGGACAGGTCGACAAATTACAGATATAACAGAAGACATGATATTTACCAAGTCTTCATCAACGTGAGCTATTCTGATGACAACATTTTGCTACTTAGATTACGTGATATTAACTTATAACTCAGGGTATTGAATAAACTTACCTCTACACCCCACCCAATCAACGGATATTGTTGAAGGACATACTGTATTCTCCATTGCTCAATATGTCTTAACAAATAAATTGGTTTCATCGGGATTTTGGTTTCAATATTTTTTTCAATAAGTCAGGTCAACAGACATTCACTGAATCATGACAATTTACAGTTTAAACTGTCATTAACTAAGGATACTGAGAGTAGGACATGCCAAGCAAGATATTTTCCTATTACATTTACACACATTATGTTTGACATACGAAAATATGTAGTTTTTAAACCATCTGCATACTAAACAAGACCTTGTACATATGCACAGAAAATCATAATTACGATGAGTTTTAAGAAATGGGTCTGATTATAATTGAATAGGTGCTAGGTGATCGAGATAACAGGAAATTGCTGCTACTAGAACGAGATAGTAGGAAATTGCTGCTAAAAGAACGAGATAACAAAAAATTGCTGCTACAAGAACGAGATAACAGGAAATTGCTGCTACAAGAACAAGATAACAGGCTGCTACAAGAACGAGATAACAGGAAATTGCTGCTACAAGAACGAGATAACAGGAAATTGCTGCTTCAAGAACGAGATAACGGGAAATTGCTGCTACAAGAACGAGATAACAGGAAATTGGTGCTACAAGAACAAGGTACCAGGAAATTGCTGCTACATGAACGAGATAATAAGAAATTGCTGCTACCAGAGCGAGATTGCAAGAAATTTGAATGTATAAACTGCGAACAAACTGAAAGAAAATATAATTAAAATTACACCTATGAATGACAAGTAGTTGGAAGGTAAATTGCATAGAGGAACGACAATTACAATTTAAAATATGCACGTTCGAGTTCAAACAATTATAATATTATATCACATGTAAAGGTACCTGTATCACGTGTGAAGGTACCTTTAACACGTGTAAAGGTACCTGTATCACGTGTGAAGGTACCTGTATCACGTGTGAAGGTATCTGTATCACGTGTGAAGGTACCTGTATCACGTGTGCAGGTACCTGTATCCCGTGTGAAGGTACCTTTATCACGTGTGAAGGTACCTGTATCACGTTTGAAGGTACCTGTATCCCGTGTGAAGGTACCTGTATCACGTGTGAAGGTACCTTTAACACGTGTAAAGGTACCTGTATCACGTGTGAAGGTACCTGTATCACGTGTGAAGGTATCTGTATCACGTGTGAAGGTACCTGTATCACGTGTGCAGGTACCTGTATCCCGTGTGAAGGTACCTTTATCACGTGTGAAGGTACCTGTATCACGTTTGAAGGTACCTGTATCCCGTGTGAAGGTACCTGTATCACGTGTGAAGGTACCTTTAACACGTGTAAAGGTACCTGTATCACGTGTGAAGGTACCTGTATCACGTGTGAAGGTATCTGTATCACGTGTGAAGGTACCTGTATCACGTGTGCAGGTACCTGTATCCCGTGTGAAGGTACCTGTATCACGTGTGAAGGTACCTGTATCACGTGTGAAGGGACCTGTATCGCGCGTGAAGGTACCTGTATCACGTGTGAAGGTACCTGTATCTAGTTTGAAGGTACCAGTCCCATGTGAAGGTACGTGTATCCCGTGTGAAGGTACCTGTATCGCGTGTGAAGGTACCTGTATCACGTGTGTAGGTACCTGTATCACGTGTGAAGGTACTTGTATCACGTGTGAAGGTACCTTTATCACGTGTGGAGGTACCTGTATCACGTGTGAAGGTACATGTATCACGTGTGAAGGTACCTGTATTACGTGTGAAAGTACCTGTATCGCGTGTGAAGGTACCTGTATCACGTGTGAATGTACCTGTATCACGTGTGAAGGTACCTGTATCACGTGTGAAGGTGCCTGTATCACGTGTGAAGGTACTTGTATCACGTGTGAAGGTACCTTTATCACGTGTGAAGGTACCTGTATCACGTGTGAAAGTACCTGTATCACGTGTGAAGGGACCTGTATCGCGCGTGATGGTACCTGTATCTAGTGTGAAGGTACCAGTCACATGTGAAGGTACCTGTATCCCGTGTGAAGGTACCTGTATCGCGTGTGAAGGTACCTGTATCACGTGTGTAGGTACCTGTATCACGTGTGAAGGTACCTGTATCACGTGTGAAGGTACCTGTATCACGTGTGGAGGTACCTGTATCACGTGTGAAGGTACATGTATCACGTGTGAAGGTACCTGTATTACGTGTGAAAGTACCTGTATCGCGTGTGAAGGTACCTGTATCCCGTGTGAATGTACCTGTATCACGTGTGAAGGTACCTGTATCACGTGTGAAGGTACCTGTATCACGTGTGAAGGTACTTGTATCACGTTTGAAGGTACCTTTATCACGTGTGAAGGTACTTGTATCACGTGTGAAAGTATCTGTATCACGTGTGAAGGGACCTGTATCGTGCGTGAAGGTACCTGTATCACGTTTGAAGGTACCTGTATCTAGTGTGAAGGTACCAGTCACATGTGAATGTACCTGTATCCCGTGTGAAGGTACCTGTATCGCGTGTGAAGGTACCTGTATCACATGTGTAGGTACCTGTATCACGTGTGAAGGTACTTGTATCACGTGTGAAGGTACCTTTATCACGTGTGGAGGTACCTGTATCACGTGTGAAGGTACCTGTATCACGTGTGAAGGTACCTGTATCACGTGTGAAAGTACCTGTATCGCGTGTGAAGGTACCTGTATCACGTGTAAACGTACCTGTATCACGTGTGAAGGTACCTGTATCACGTGTGAAGGTACCTGTATCACGTGTGAAGGTACTTGTATCACTTGTGAAGGCACCTTTATCACGTGTGAAGGTACCTGTATCACGTGTGAAGGTACCTGTCACGTGTGAAGGTACCTATAGCACGTGTGAAGGTACCTGTATCACGTGTGAAGGTACCTGTATCACATGTGAAGGTACTTGTATCACGTTTGCCGGTACCTGTATCACGTGTAAAGGTACCTGTATCACGTGTGAAGGTACCTGTATCACGTGTGAAGGTACCTGTATCATGTGTGAAGGTACCTGCATCACGTGTGTAGGCACCTGTATCACGTGTGAAGGTACCTGTATCACGTGTGAAGGTACCTGTATCATGTGTGAAGGTACCTGCATCACGTGTGAAGGCACCTGTATCACATGTGAAGGTACCTAAACTGCCACTCGTCCATATTCCGTGTTTTAGCAGCTTTGTATTTTGGAACGGGTTGGGATTGTGTGGATAAATGGAGGGGGCATTGAAATCCATTTTGTTACGAAGAAAATACATAAGGTTTCTATTTTCCTTATAACCTGAATCGGCACGGCCACATATATGTAACTTTATAAGGAAAGAGACTATTGCAGCAGGAGTAAATTGTAAAGAAAGCTCGGGAGGTGGTCAATTAGTTAATTATTTTAAGGACAAGAGCAATCATCGGATAACAAATAGACCTGCATAGCAACTGTTGCCTTATTGCAGATATTGCTTTTCACTGCAACCTATTTAGTGTATGCAACGCACCAACAGCCAGCCATAGCTGCTGGAGAAAACATAGATTATTGTTTTTCATTGCAACCTATTTAGTGTATGCGATGCACCCACAGTCATGGCTGCTTGCGATAACATAGATTATTGTTTATCACTCCAACCTATTTAGTGTATGCGATGCACCCACAGCTACGGTTTCCCACAGCTACGGTATTCGAATTCGTAAACACGGATACTAATTCCCTTATTGTCACGACATTCATACTCTTTCTTTATCGTCGTTTATTGGAACGTCCAGAAATGTATCGCCAGTGTTCACTTCACGCACACAATCGAACTGCTTGACTGACTTACACTGAGCGTTACCCGCCTTGCTGCTGTACTGTGTTGCAGGGTCTGACAGTCGTCCTTGCCCTTGCACTGTATTACAGGGCCTGTAACACGCCTTGCTATCGCACTGTGTTACAGGCTATGCCAGTATATTACTCACCTTTCTCTTGCACTGTGTTACAGGGTCTGGCAGTATATTACTCACCTTGCTATTGCACTGTGTTACAGGGTCTGGCAGTATATTACTCACCTTGCTATTGCACTGTGTTACAGGGTCTGGCAGTATATTACTCACCTTGCTATTGCACTGTGTTACAGGGTCTGACAATATATTACTCACCTTGTTATTGCATTGTGTCACAGGGTCTAGCAGTATATTACTCACCTTCTATTGCACTGTATTACAGGGTCTGACAGTATATTACTCACATTGCTCCTATACTGTGTTACAGGGTCCGGCAGTATATTACTCACATTGGTCTTGCACTGTGTTACAGGGTCAGGCAGTATATTACTCAACTTGCTCTTGCACTGTGCTACAGGGTCTGGCAGTATATTACTCACCTTGCTGTTGCACTGTGTTATAGGGTCAGACAGTATATTACTCACCTTGCTCCTACACTGTGTTACAGGGTCTGGCAGTATATTACTCAATTTGCTATTGCACTATGTGACAGGGTCTGACAGTATATTACTCACCTTGCTCTTGCACTGTGCTACAGGGTCTGGCAGTATATTACTCACCTTGCTCTTGCACTGTGTTACAGGGTCTGGCAGTATATTACTCCCCTTGCTATTGCACTGTGATACAGGGTCTGACAGTATATTACTCACCTTGCTCTTGCACTGTGGTACAAGGACTGGCAGTATATTACACGCCTTGCTATTGCACTGTGATACAGGGTCTGACAGTATGTTACTTACCTTGCTATTGCACTGTGTTACAGGATCTGGCAGTATATTACTCACCTTGCTCTTGCACTGTGTTACAGGGTCTGGCAGTATATTACTCAGCTTTCTCTTGCTCTGTGTTACAGGGTCTGGCAGTATATTACTCACCTTGCTCTTGCACTGTGTTACAGGGTCTGACAGTATATTACTCACTTTGCTCTTGCACTGTGTTACAGGGTCAGGCAGTATATTACTCACCTTGCTATTGCACTGTTTTACAGGGTCTGACAGTATGTTACTCACCTTGCTCATGAACCGTGTTACAGGGTCAGACAGTATATTACTCACCTTGCTCATGCACTGTGTTACAGGGTCTGGCAGTATATTATTCACCTTGCTATTGCACTGTGTTGCAGGGTCTGACAGTATATTACACGCCTTGCTATTGCTCTGTATTACAGGGTCTGGCAGTATATTACACGCCTTCCTATTGCACTATGTTACAGGGTCTGACAGTATATTACTCACCTTGATATAGCACTGTGTTACACGGTCTGGCAGTATATTACTCACCTTGCTATTGCACCGTGTTAAAGGGTCTGGCAGTATGTTACTCACCTTGCTATTGCACTGTGTTACAGGGTCTGACAGTATATTACACGCCTTGGTATTGCACTGGGTTCCAGGGTCTGACAGTATATTACTTACCTTACCATTGCACTGTGTTACAGGGTCTGGTAGTATATTACTCACCTTGTTATTGCACTGTGTTACAGGGTGTGACAGTATATTACTCACATTGCTATAGCACTGTGTTACAAGGTATGGCAGTATATTACTCACCTTGCTCTTGCACTGTGTTACAGGGTCTGCCAGTA
>SDVV010038584.1:0-10718 GCA_016164225.1 Gammarus roeselii
TCCAGTAATATCGACTAGTTTCAAGGAATGTTAGGCGATCGCTCGTCAGTAGACTGTAGAGTTCAAAGCGTTTATGTAAGCTTACCGCATTTAACGGTGATTGTTTTGGGTGTTAAAACGTTAGCAAGTTTTATGTAGGGTATTACTGTAAGAACAAGTTTTTTTGTGTTGGATGGGTTGCTCCTACCATTTTTGTCTATTATAACGAATATTGAATTAATCCACTCCAACATCTATGTCAAAATAAACCCGTCAAAAAAATATTCGAGTGGTTCTCCAACAGCGAACAACGTAGAAATGATACCAAAGTTGAAAAATTCATCATGAACGTGTCCAGAAATCAACATTCGTGCAAGCGGGAACTCTGTGGAGTCTTAACCTTTAATACTGCATTTAAATTATAATGTGACTGTTAGATTTAATATCATTAAAAATTATCTTATATATATGTTTGTCATTACCCCCCTAAACATTCATAGGAGCAGCATTGAAAATGCATATATGCAACATAACATGCAACGAAATTGCATTACAGTATGCCCAGCATTGAAGTGCAAATACCTATATGCAAATAAAAATATATTACCTACTATTAAATATAAGCTGCCCGTTCTTCCAAACGAGTCACCTCCGTTCCTTCGTGCCACATGCCTTTCCGCCACCCTTCGCGCCGCTGACTCTAGATTGCACGTTTCAGCGATATTACAGCTACTCATACACTCACACTCGAACACCTTAGTACTTTTGCTCAAAAGGGTCCGACCGGGAACCTCGCAACACATTCTCCGGGTCATGAGTGCGGTTCGGGGTCAGTGCCGGCAGCAGGGCCCGAAAGTGTGACTAGTATACCCCTGCCGCGTCATGATGACCGGGCCCCCCCGGGATAGGCCCACGACCATCCCGTCTCTCAACGATGTGCACAGGGCGGGAACGCACATCAGGGCAGCGTCAAAACTCATCCATTCACAATTATTCTCCACTCACGCCTATTCAGTGCACGTCCTCTCACTACCTCCATCATCAGGTCTCTCCCTCCTAACGTCTGCTTCACTCCATCCATCCACCCAAACTTCGTTCTCCCTTCTCCACCATCCGCGTTCTGATTCGAACCACGTCGTTAGTGAACCTGTCACTCAGCGACACTCCAGCCATGCTTCTCAAACATTCCATCTCGAAAACTTTCAACCTTCTTCTCTCCTCGACTCTCACCCTCCAAGTCTCAGCTCCGTACAGCACAGTTGGGACAACGACACCCTCTTACAGCCCTCTCTTTGCTTTCATCCCCAACGTCCTGCAGCTCATTACGTTCTTTGGTGCTCCCAACACTTTACACACCTCCTTCACTCGCGACTTCACCTCAGTTTCCACTAGTTCAGTCTTCTCCACATGGGAGCCCAGATACTTAAAACACTGAACTTCTTCCAACAACTCTCCACTTAGGAGGACACTAATGCTGCTCGCATCGGCAGTCCTTGAGCATCTCATTACTTTACTTTTACCCCCGTCGACTCGAAGCTTCCTACTCTTACACACTCTACCAAACTCAGACACCAGCCTACGTAGCTTCTCCACTGGATCCGCCACCAGAGCCGTATCATCCGCAAACAGCAACTGGCTCAACTGCCAACTCCGCCCGATCGCTTCCAACAGATCCAAGCCACGACAGTAGTATATGTCGACGAGACGTGCCTTGAGCTATTCGGATAATGTAATGATTAGGATATATCTAATTACTTTGGATGTCCGACTTAGCCCATAAATAGATACAAGTACTGCAAAACGCGGATGTGAAGGAATTAGATAGGGATAAAAGAGCCGCTCGGGGTAGGACGCGATGCATGCAACCATGACTCAACCGGACCATACGGGGGTTAGCGCAGAAACGCGGAGGCCGGGCAGCGGAGGGTACCGGAACTGGTTTGATGCCCGAGTCAGCTAACGGACGGGGGAGGGAAGGAGACCGGAAAGGGGGGGAGAAGTACGGAAGAGGAACGGCTGGATGGAAGCAGGCTTGCCCCCTTGATTGGCAAGGTTTATGCTATGAACATTTTAATTTGTACTATATTTTGATATATATTATATTTATATATATGTTTTTTCTTCTCTAGATGGTTGTAGTGGAGTTTAATTGGACACTAACTGTTGCTCGTTATATATATTTATTCAGTTCTGGTAGGATTAGTGTTATTCCAAATTTCTGGTGGGGCGGGGCGTAGGGATCCCCTAGGCAAAAAGTTGGATGTGCTCCTGGAAGATTATGTGAGTTTGCTCTTACCTGTTCCTTGTCTTATAAATTTGTTCCCGTGTCACGTTTGCTACGTTGTGAGTGTATATTTCGTTATATATTTATGTATGGATTATATTTCTATATTTTTTACGTGAAAATATACGTGTGTTTTCTTACCTAGTTGTGGTATATATGACTCATTCAATGCTTGATTGGTGGGTTCGTAGCGGTGCGGGCTTGGAATATTTTTTATATGTTTTGTTCATTTATCACTATATATGCTCTTATAGGATTAGTATGGTAGGTATGTCTTATAACTCAATTTCCAGCCTTAGTGTGCGAATGGCCCTGTTTGTACCAGCCTGAAGGTAGGATTGCAGGCAAGATTCTGTGTTTCCCATCTATTTATTTCATACGTATATACTATCTATAGGATTAGTATGGATTATTAGAATGATTATTGTCGAGTTTAGGTATGTTTTGTGGGATGATGCAGCACCTACGGTCGAGAATCTATCTACCCCATATTGCAATACCCAGTTTTGAAACAGTTATATCAGTATTTCATTGACGCGTTTTCCAATAGTGAAAATACCTGAACGATATGGATTTACTGTGAGTTGAAATATTATGTTATATATACTTAGTAATGATCGATTGATTTATGTTGAATTTTTAGTGTTTCGGAATTTAGTACAGTTAACTCATACAGTTTTAGGCATTTTAGGGTATTTTAGGCTTGGAGCATCCATGTAGCAAGCTATTTCAGGCATAATTGGTTGGTTGTTGCATCATTGTGGTAGTTTTATATGTATATATGACACATCTGTTACGATTAAACCGTGGTTACTTTAGTTAAAGAGATGTTAATTCAACCCTGTTATGGACTGATGTTGAGGCTAATTTCCTTAGATTTTGTATGTACTATACCGTATTTACTATAGGTTTCAGTTGTGTCGCCTGCTTGTCTTGGTAACTTGTACACATTTCTTGTTTGTTTGGTTACATGATAGTTCATTCTCATTCCTCACGTTTTTGATGTATGTTTTGGGTATGGTAGAGAATTAATCTTCTTGCTTTGTTTCATCTTGTGAGTTTAGTATAGGTCTTTCAATTTTGTAGCTTCTCTGTTGAATTTCCATCTTCAATGCAATCTGTTGGTTATTTATACAATATAGGATATATTACGTTTGTGTCTACAATATAGAACATTATTTCAGGTCTAATTTAGTTACATTTTGTTCATTTATAGTGATTTATATATCATCTTTCATCCTGATACAATATTTGACGTAGTTATTATAGATATAGAACAGACGATTCGTTGAAAATTTGGTCTTGCTGTTAGGGTATTGTATATTTTTTGTACGACCATTCTTCAATATTTAGGAGGAGTTAGAGAGACCCCTAGGCAGAAGCTCATTCTGTTTATGCTTGTTTGTATAAATGAACCGATTTATTAGGATGGATACCACAATGTAGTACAATTTTTATGTGAATGATAGCAGAGTAGAGAACCTTATTTAGCTATTTTATATATGTTCCTGATGTTATGTTTTTTTTTCACGAGAATCATAGGATTGTATGTTTAAGAGGTGTATGTTCATACTGCATCTCTGTGAAATTTTCGTCATTGATCCCTAGCAAATGTGTAGTTTAACGTTTAGATGCTAATTTACTGGATGGATGGGTCCTAGTGTAGAGGTGGTTTATACTCTTTGGTTGTCATTTTTGGAGTTCATCCATGTTTGTTCGAGGCTGTTCAGAGACGATTGGTTAACAGATGCGAGGTACGTCCGTGGCATCGTATCATGACTGTAAGTTACCTCTAAATTTGTCATGTATCAGTGGTAGATTGCTGAGAAGTGACCTAGTAAAGCATTATAGAGTTCATTTTTATGACACAATAGGCCTGGATTTGTACTTCCAGAGGCATAGCATCAGTTAGGTCTAGGAATTTATTATAGATTTGAATGGTATGGTAGTATAAAATAATATTTTTCACATTAACTCAGCGTTAAATGTCAGTTATTTTTGGTATGGCTGTTATGTTAGTATACAATCTTAGTCATGAACCAGATCACGTCGGATATTGGAGTAGGCTTCATCATCTGAGTGCGGTAGGATACACCGTATATAATAGTTAATCGTTCTTGCTTAGGGTAGAGTAGAAAATCTTATTTAGCTACTTTTTTTAAAATGTTGGTGTATATTTTTGATTTGATATCATAGGAATATATCTGTATTCGATATAAATTTGCCTATTTTCATGGGATGTTGGGTATAAAATACGCTCATTTGGATGAAATGATTCAAAAATTTGGTGGGTTTCCCCTCTCGACAATGGATTTGGGTCCGGTTCCATATTACCTTGGAAAACTATTCTACCGGATTGTGTTGAATGTTAGTGTTGAAATTCTTCAATAATTGAATGTACATCTCAATTATGTTATCCGATCGCAGGTCTCTGCGACATGCTTGTTCCCGCAAGTCTTACTTTTATTAATGTTTGTATTTCGTTTGCAGTTTAGCCCCCTAGAAGCTTATGATTATTCAGGCTTTTGTTATGAGACTGCGTTCCCATTCAGAATATTTGTTTTTTTCGACCATTCACCAGATCCACTTCAACATTTTTCACTGAAGGTCTGTAATGATGGTCATAATCTTAACTCATTCTAACCTAAAATTGCCATGTATTGCATATTATTCTCAGTTTCATTCATAGTTAGGTATTTTTTCTTCATTTATTTAACCTTCATCCTTATCAAATCTAACCACTTGACCCTGTAGTTTTACCAATCTTTAGCAGACTGTGTGCCTATATTTATTTATATATTTTTTTCACTTCGCTTGTTACAAGTCCAGTAATATCGACCAGTCTCGAGTAATGTTAGGTCATCGCTCGTTTGTGGACTTTCGTGTTCAAAACGTTTATGTAAGCTTACCCCATACGTCAGTGAGTGTTACGAATGTTAAAGCGTTAGCAAGATTTATGTACGGTTTTACTGTTGGATTCTGATTTATTTTTGTAGTGTTGGACGTTTTGCTCCTACCATTTTCGTCTATTATATCAAATATTGAATAAATTCACTCAAACAATTTTTCATACAGATCTGCATTGTATGATCCGCAATCCACATGATCTAGGATATAAACCATTTCTAAGGTACTTATTAAGCGAAATATATATCAATGTACGATAACATAGATCAAATATTGATGAATGCAAAATGGGGTACCATACAATGACGAAAACATTAATACCTAGGCAACTTAACCTATTTTATTCATTAGTTATGTATTTTTAATCAAGTTGGATGCTTATGTATGATATTGATATGTATGGATCTTTCCACTAGGGCTGTATATTTTACATATCAAAAGCAGTTGAATACATTTTTCCCCAATTTAATCCAGCAAAAAACCTTCTGCAGACGTTTGGATTCCAGAATTTATCGATAGCTCTGTTACATGTTCAGATGAGACTCAGAAGGTAGGATCCAAGAGAACTAATGCACTTCAATCTGTTACATTTTATAATGTGGGTCAGTTATACGCGATGTTAGGTTCAAAGATCTAGTCATTCTATCCAATAATTATATATTTTTCATTCAAGTTTGATGGATATGTATGATATTTAGTCATTATTTTGTGCGATGTACTTATCAAATCCCTCCCACACGGCTCTATTTTTCGTAATTGTTCTTCTAAAGTCACGCACCAGGTACACAATTCACGATTTGTACGCATATATCCAGGACCAGGGCACGGTATAATGACGTCGTATACAGGGATAGTTACCGAAACAATGTACACACACACACACACACACACACACACACACACACACACACACACACACACACACACACACACACAAACACACACACACGCACACACACACACACACATTTTGGTTGCATATACAGGATCGGTTAACATCTGGGGCACTTACACTCTGATATGTGTTTTTTTTTCCATTGGAACAAAATCATTTGTTATTGTTACAAGATATTTATTGTGGACCACCTTCACGTCATGATAGGTGAAAAGAACTATGCATCTTAACCTATCCTATCCTTTTCTATCCAGGAATTATATAGTATCGATCGAGTTTCATTTCATAAATTTGTTACTTTTTTATCGATTTATGATATATTCATTTTCATCCTCTCCACTTGGCTCAACATTTTGATCTAGCCTATTCAAACCCATCAAAACCTAACATAACATAACTTTATGTATTGTGTTCAGTCATTGCTATATACATATGAAGCCCTCCAAACGACTCTAAATAATACTTTAACATATGTGCTATTTATTTTGTTGTCACTCTCATCCCATATAAGTTATCAGAGTGGACCCATTTTCAATCTTAGATGGTTTGAATGTAACGGGTAACTTATATATATTTTTATTTTGTCACAATTCTACATCGCTTTAACATATTATTCACACCCATCATAACCTGACCTAACCTTACGTACGGTATTCAGTCATTGATATATACACATGAACCCCTCCATACAACTCTAAATATCACTCTAACATACATGTTATTTATTTCGTTGTCACTCTCGAGTCATATATGTTACCAGAGAATCCCCCATTTTCAAGCTTGGATGGATTGAATGCTACATATATTTCAAATTTGTATTCAGTTTCATACAAACAGACACATAGTCTCACAACATGTTTTTCTTAATTTACTTCAATATCTCCGCTTAACTCTACAACCTTTGACAACTTGCATCTCTGAATTTTCATTTTTCTCTTGCCTATATTTTTCTTATCCTTAACGATGACTTCGTTTCAAGATCTGATCGGACGCTGATTTATATCATACCATTCTGTAACACATCTAGATCATTTTCCTCGAGCTAGGTTTTCTGGCATCATATCAACCCTTGAAACAAAGTTTTTCTACTGATTTTCGAAGATTCGATGTTACCTCCGACTGTCACGATGTTCACAATTCATTACTTATCCTTTGAGTTTAGGATAATATAAACATTTCATTGAGAACATACATAGTTTTAATCAGTATTTATTAGCATTATTTACAGACCTTTCTGCCATCATCAATATCATATACCTGTTTTTTGATATTTAAACAGCGTTGTTCATCATCCAACACTACTTTTCATCACTATATTTCAGTATACTCACAAAATCCATCTTATACTCCATCATATCTTTGATGCGGATTCCGAAGGCTATTCCGTTCGCGTGTGTCAATAAATGTATTACTTCTTCTTCTTGAACTTGATTATTCGAATCTTTTCCAATTTAAAGTCATTCTGAGATTCATCATTGAGAAATTTTGCATACGTTCCACTTTCTCTTTTGTTCTTAGGTATAATCTGGTGTCCACTACCTCAGCTGTATTACAATCATGATGAAGATTTTACCCTTGGAACATATAAATTATCGAGATATACTTCTTTTATCCCCTCCCCCTCCTAAACTTACTTACATACGAATGTAACACGTCCACATTAGTTTCTCGAAGCAGATTTCATTTTTTTCTGCATACATTTATGAATGATATCTCCTATTTTTTTATTCTTGTTTGTCCATTCTGAGATAACTGTTATTTTCCACACTTGTCAATATTTATTCGAACCGACTCATATCATCTTCGGAGATTTCTTCTCCCAGCACTTGTAAACAAAATTTTGAGATATGAATGTTCATTTTCTGTTTATTCTATGACGAAACGTATGTCTCCGCTTGTTCTCAACGTATCACTGACTCCATTTTGATTACCAGCTAGCTATTATAAGTTGATTACATGTGGTTTTTCACAAAACATTTTGCCTAACATTTCTCACCTAGGTCATCAACTGTGCAGAGCTATCGATAAATTCTGGAATCCAAACATCTGCAGAAGGTTTTTTACTGGATTAAATTGGAGAAAAATGTATTCAACTGCTTTTGATATGAAAAATATACAGCCCTGGTGGAGAGATTCATACATATCAATATCATACATAAGCATCCAACATGATTAAAAATACATAACTATTGGATGGAATAGCTTAAGTTGCCTAGGTATTAATGTATTCATCATTGTATGGTAACCCATTTTGCATTCATCAATATTTGATCTATGTTATCGTACATTGATATATATTTCGCTAATTATGTACCTTACACATGGTTTATATCCTAGATCTTGTGGATTGCGGACCATACAATGCAGGTCTGTATGAAAAATTGTTAGAATGAATTTATTCAATATTTGATATAATAGACGAAAATGGTTGGAGCAAAACGTCCAACACTACAAAAAAAAATCGTAATCCAACAGTAAAACCGTACATAAATCTTGCTAACGCTTTAACATTCGTAACACTCACTGACGAATGGGGTAAGCTTACATAAACGTTTTGAACACGAAAGTCCACCAACGAGCGATGACCTAACATTACTCGAGACTGGTCGATATTACCGGACTTGTAACAAGCGAAGTGAAATATATATATATATATAAATGTAGGCACACAATCTGCTAAAGATTGGTAAAACTACAGGGTCAAGTGGTTAGATTTGATAAGGATGAAGGTTAAATCAATTAGGAAAAAATACCTAAAATAAGTATGAAACGGGGAAAAATATCCAATACATGATAATTTTAGGTTAAAATGAGTTAAGATTATGACCATCATTACAGACTTCCAGTGAAAAATGTTGAAGTGGATCTGGTGAATGGTCGAAAAAGTCAAATATTCTGAATGGGAACGCAGTCTCATAACAAAAGCCTGAATTAAGCAAAAACTTCTAAGTGGCTAAACTGCAAACGAAATACAAACATTTATATAAGTAAGACTTGCGGGAATAAGCATGTAGCAAAGACCTGCGATTGGATTACATAATTGAGATGTACATTCAATTATTGAAGAATTTCAACACTAGCATTCAACACAATCCGGTAAAATAGTTCTCCAAGGTAATATGGAACCGGACCCAAATCCATTGTCGCGAGTGGAAACACACCAAATTATTTGAATCATTTCATCCAAATAAGCGTATTTTATACCCAACATCCCATGAAAATAGGCAAATTTATATCGAATACAGATATATTCCTATGATATCAAATCAAAAATATACACCAACATTTAATAAAAAGTAGCTAACAAGATTTTCTACTCTACCCTAAGCAAGAACGATTAACTATTATATACGGTGTATCCTACTGCACTCAGATGATGGAGCCTACTCCAATATTCAACGTGATCTGGTTCATGACCAAGATTGTATACTAACATAACAGCCATACCAAAAATTACTGACATTTAACGCTGAGTTAATGTGGAAAATGTTATTTTATACTATCATACCATTCAAATCTATAATAAATTAATAGACCTAACTGATGCTATGCCTCTGGGAGTACAAATCCAAGCCTACTGTGTCATAAAAATGAACTCTATAATGCTTTACTAGGTCACTTCTCAGCAATCTACCACTGATGTATAACAAATTTAGAGGTAACTTAAAACCAGGATACGATGCCACAGACGTACCTTGCATCTGTTAACCCATCGTCTCTGAACAGCCTCGAACAAAGATACATCCCGTTGAACATGGATGAACTCCAAAAATGACAACCAAAGAGTATAAACCACCCCTACACTAGGACCCATCCATCCAGTAAATTATCATCTAAACGTTAAACTACACATCTGCTAGGGATCAATGACGAAAATTCCACAAAGATGCAGTATGGACATACTCCTCTTGAATATACAATCTTATGATTCTCGTGGAAAAAAAACATAACATCAGGAACATATATAAAATAGCTAAATAAGGTTCTCTACTCTGCTATCATTTACATAAAAATTGTACTACATTATGGTATCCATCCTAATAAATCGGTCCATTCACACAAACAAACATAAAAAGAATGAGCTTTTGCCTAGGGGTCTCTCTAACTCCTCCTAAATATTGAAGAATGGTCGTACAATAAATATACAATACCCTAACAGCAAAACCAAATTTGTAACGAATCGTCCGTTCTATATCTATAATAACTACGTCAAATATTGTATTAGGATGAAAGAAGATATATAAATCACTTTATATGAACAAAATGTAACTAAATTAGGCCTGAAATAATGTTCTATATTGTAGACACAAACGTAATATATTCTAAATTGTATTAATAACCAACAGATTGCATTGAAGATGGAAATTCAACAAAGAAGCTACAAAACTGAAAGACCTATACTGAACTCACGAGATAAAACAAAGCAAGAAGATTAATTCTCTACCATACCCAAAACATACATTAAAAACGTGATGAATGAGAATGAACTAGCATGTAACCAAACAAACAAGAAATGTGTACAAGATACCAAGACATGCAGGCGACACAACTGAACCCTATAGTAAATACGGTATAGTACATACAAAATCTAATGAAATTAGCCTCAACATCAGTCCATAACAGGGTTGAATTAACATCTCTTTAACTAAAGTA
>SDVV010038585.1:0-10718 GCA_016164225.1 Gammarus roeselii
CATCGCTTGCCGTCTCAGTGTCCAACAACAGTTCAGGATGTACAGGCACCACCTGCTGTTTTAGTGCCCATTGATATCTCATTTGAACTAGATTATTTGCATTATCAAGGTCAACAAGAAAGTTATTATGTAGTTGTTTCACTCCATTTCTTTCTCATCCACTTACCATTCATTCAACACCACATTGGTTGGGGAGCTTCCTGATCCTAATCCAAGTTGACGATTATTCACCTAATCCAAGTTGACGATTATTCACCTTCTGAAATGACTGTGATCTTGACATTAAACAGCTGACTTCGATTGTATATGACTTGTGTATTTCCTGTTCTTCTGAAAGGAAAACAGTCTCTAATAAAGATATTCCTGAAGAGTGAAAATATAAAACAAAACATTATAACTAAAATAAAAATATAAATGCGAAATAATTATTTTTTCTCGGCACATGCAAGACAATATCTGACAAGATTACTTTAACTCAATTTAAAAGGCATGTTACTTACTACGGAAAAAATTGTTCCCAATGTAAAGAAAATTCTCAGACAAACATGGAAGGTGATCAATAACATGCCTCAACTCCACAATGAATCTAGATGAATTATAAAAGATCATAGAATTTCCAATAACGGATATTGAGATGAACTCGCTGAAGCAAATAAACTTAATGATTACCTTGTGAAGGTAGAAAAGAATATTGCTGATGGTAATAACAACAGCGAAGACGCTCCGTGGAATTTATACCGAATTAAATACTTCACTAAATTATCATGTCTGTAAATAAACCAGGCAATCTCAGTAGTTGTTACATCGGTGATATAAAGAAATAACCGAATAACCTGAAATCCAATCTTCAACTGTCGACAAGTCCATATCACAAGAATTTTTTTCTAGCTTGCTAGAAATGGCTTCAGTGACAGCTATTAAGATAGGCGGCAACAAACCTGATACTGAAAATTATCAACCCCTTCTCTGTTCTTCCCTTATTACCAAAATGATTTGAAAAGTTGGTCAAAACCACAATTCCGGTACTTGGATGCAAAACGCATCCTTCAGCGAAACTTGTACGGCTTCGGATAAAATTAAACGGGAAATCCAGCTATATCAAATACTCTGCCCATCATACATCAAATTTATAGTCTTCACTTTTCTTATCAGAGGAATACTAAAATATGGTGGATTTGTGTCTTCTATTATGAAAACACTTTCTAGGCACCGCTACTCGTCTCCGAAATGAGCTCAGACGTTGATGTCACAAATCACAGATCTACGATGTAGGCTCGCGACTGCTTGCCTGATTTTTTTATTCTCTTTGGGATGCTTCAGCAAAAAAAATTCATATTGATCATGGTTAACGACGCTACAGAACATTGAATTAAAATGATTAGGATGTGGCCTTTATGTAAGCCCCTTCTCTTCTATTTTTTGTTGTTATCAATGGTTAAATCTGATACCATACAACAACATTATATTAGTTGATTTTTATGAATTTCACAAAGATCTTGACACTTGTGGAACTCATGCTGAATCATTTTCGGTTTTGTACAAAGAATTTTATGACTTGTTCATTTGTAGTAGCATTTTCCCTGGGTGTCTTTCTTTTCGCGTTTATTTTACTTTGTTTTGAAAGTTTTTAGTCCCTAGGACTGAACATTCGAGTAGCAAATTTTCTTGAAATATTAGGAGACGCGATTGAAAAGATATAGCTGGTATTTTTTAATGTTTCTTTTCATTAATCTGGTAGACATTTGCTGTTTATTCTTCGTTTACGCGAATTTTCGTTTCAACATAGTTAGAGAGGAAGTTTTCCCGTAATCGAGAATGATCTAGGTATATTTTTTGCTCGGTAACATTACTGATAGACACGATAAGTTGAATATTTTTCAGGCATGAAATATCGCACAACATTCAATAGATAATGCCTATTATTAGTCCTGGTGTTCCTCATCGTTCCATTTCGATGCAGCTTCTTTTTCGCTTTATTACTGTACAGTTTATTCGTTGTTTTTTCTCAATTTACATTGTTCGCGGATGGCAGTACTGCATCTACTAGAATCCCTTCAATTGCCATACATGAATTAACTGCCACAGCTAAGAAGGAACTTGTACATGGCAAAAAAAAAACGACTGACATGTTTTTTTCTCATGGACGTAAAATCATATTTTCAATCTTAAAATCTGGGAATAATTGGATTCACGAGATAGACAACACTAAATTCCTTGGTGTGTTTTGATGAAAAACTTGATTTCAGAAAATACGTCGACAGAATACCATATAACATGTCAAGATATGTGCGCATCCTTTATAAATTAAATACATTTCTCCCTCAATCTGTCTTTAGAGCCTTTTCTTGCACGTTGTTCCAGCCATTCTTAATTTATGAAATCGATGGATTGTATTAAACAGATGGATGCGAATTGAACTGATTAACTATTTTGACTAGAAAATATGGTTATTTGAGTTTTACATAACCGTCAATACAATTTTCATACTAATCATCGATAAAAAAATACAAATAACACGAATCTGAAGACAAATAACTTCCGAATTATCGTAAATGCGTTAAAAAAACATTTTACAGGAACCCCAATCATGATCGATTTAAGTCAAATAGGAAATTCCTGAATGACCATAATCATTTCTCACGAAATATTAACAACCATTTCATATCCCATTAACAGTTTCCATTAGCAAATTTATTCACTTGAACTCTCTTCAAATGCATCAACCAGCAAAATTTTGTTCATCGCTGCTTTGTAGTTTTCATGCAGTCTCTCAGCCAAGTTCGAAGTTCTTACTTCCGTGTATACAGAAAAATCCCAAATTAAACATCTGTTGCATTTTTTGGTTGTTAGCACATCATTATTAATTGCACTTTCATTCTAATTAATGTCAGTATGGATTTGTCTTGGTGTAATCCAGCTTGTGTTTTGGTTTATTCAGTAGGGAAATAATTGATTAGGGGTTTGGTTGTTTCTACAAGCTCTTAATGGTTTATATTGGTCTCTCAATTGCAAACTCTAATAAATCAGAACTATAAAATGAATGCATCACATCTAAACTGTACACCCTTTCTCTAATAAGCTGCTGCGCAGTTTAATTGTTTAGCTGAGCAATGGCAGGGCAGCAAATGGTTATTATGAGCATTCACAGCTCCTATCATACGGCATAAGCAAAGAAAAAGAAGAACAGGTTACCAAACTAATTTCAAATAAAATTATCATGATATTGGAACCAGTGGGGACTTAGTAGAAAGAACAGCCTAACACGGCGTACAATAACTGTGGAAACCTTTCTGTTGCAATTGTTGTCTATCTGTCGATATCAACGTCACTACTAGCGTCGCAAATTATAGTGGCCCTAATCAACTACTCTGTTTTTTGCATTACCATCGTCGCTGCGTTCGCGAAATCCTTACCGCAAAAACTAACTGCTATATTTAAATTTTTGAACATGCATTGTGAGGTTCCGAGTATATAAAACAATTTTTTTTTTTGTAATAAACAATGGAAAATTTGGTAAACACACACACCAGCTATAAAATACTCATTCAGAGAGCGTTTGAACGTCGACGTTGTCCGGTTCCACTAATTTTATCGGTTTGGTAGTATGGCATCGCCGCTACAGCCACTTGTTCATAGCTTCATTTAAAGAACTAGAGAAGTCATTACATAATAGAAGAGTCGTTCTGATTTTATATGCTATTAAAACCTGTAGCACCTCCATTCTGAAATGGATATGCATTAGAGCTCGTGACGCTATTTTTGAAGGCACGTCCAACTCATGCAGCCCGTACCATTCTAAATTACGTATGTATAACAGTCATTTGAAGGGTCTTACAAGGTAGAAACTCACGTTTGTCTGTCATAAGGACAAGACTGTGGTGTGATATCCTTTAGAAACATAAATGGGAAATAATGGTAAATAGCTCTGTCAAATTTTGTGCGTTGATCCATACAATATATTTTTAATCAAGTCTATCGAGCTGGGAGTCTTATTTTTCTTCCGTTACCATAGAATCCAAACGCTAAGTAATATCAATATTTTAATTCTGAGTAACGATAAGAACAGGGGATAATTGAACACATTTTTTAACTATTAATTTTTTTCATAAGCAATCATTATGGATTATTCACTATTTAATTTCGATACCAAATAAGATTTTCAGATTATTCAATTGTTATTCATATCCAAATAAAAACGAATAAATTGTTTATTTCCAACGGCTTTTTCGATCTTTGATTGGCCTCTGAAAGATGAATGAAGCAAATTCAAATTCCTGGCCAATTGTCTCTAAATGGCCTATATATTCTGGATGAAAGTTGTTCAATTTCTTCGCAAATTAAATAAATAAAAAAATGACAAGGGCCAGAAATGTAATAATTATGCTATATTTTTTTAAAGATTTGTGATATTCTGTGCTTTTGTATAGAAGCGAGAGTTTTGTTTTACTGAGGGCTTTCTACCAATATTACCGTGCATGTGCATTCAATACCATAAATTTCATCGAATCTTGAACCGAACATAATTTTCCCAAAAATACCGTTTATTTTCATTTTTACTCTCAATTCTTTTTAGAATACACAGGCAATAAATTTTTCCATAGTTTAATGTTTCTCAAATTTTGACTTATATTTCTTTTGAAAAAACATTGCCACTGGAACCATTTGATATAATTTGACATAATAACGACATCTCATTTTCGTTCCCGATCTTATGGCAAATTTGTAATGTCATGCGGACATCTAATTTTTGCTTACGAACTAATGGCGAATTGACGATATCTTGCTGAAATCCGATTTTCAATTCGATAACATCTGAGTACTAAAAACAGCCTGCAAAAGCGATATGCCAATGTCGGGTCGACATTGACACGATGCCGGCTTGCCGTAATACGTACATTGTTGACGTCTTGAGCTGTATGCTGACGTTGTCTTGCGTAGTTCCAATGTTCGTTGGGTATCTGTACATAGTCTATGCATTTATCGTCCTCAGATAAAGCAAACTTTAAACATTTATTCCGCAATAAAGTTTTTAAACTAAGGCTAACCGGTTTTTAGTAGATAAACATTGAACTAAAGATCTCAAAATCTGTGCAAATGTAATCCGAAACCCTGCAAGTTGAGAAGCGCTGTTGCTAGTTGGCTTGAGGTAGAGCGTGAACAGACTGAAGTATTGAGAGCGGAGTTACTGAGGTGATTGAACACATAATCCATGTCAGTGGCGACTCAAACCGTAGTGGCTTTATTGTATACATTCGAAGTATGAGGAAGACTTGATTGGTTTAATTTGTTGAATGCCAACAACAACGATCACTATTTTTCTTCCAGAGTACGATTGAAATGTGGATATTCTTGGAACAATGAAATATTTTCCAGAGGCATTTGAATGAATTCGAGCCTCTGCGTCATCTCAGAGAAGTGATACTGCGAAAAAAAATGTCCCAATAACAGCGCTGTGATGTTAATATGAAAACATTTTACTTTCCAACTCAACTCCCTCCCACAATGATTTATTGAAATCATTTAGAACAGCCTTCAGGAACACAGCTGAATGAATGGAAAGTATGGAATAATTTCGAAGTATGGAGTAAATTCATCAATTTCTCTCAGTTTATGAATAACATCTACACCCTAGGGTTTTCGCGAACGTGGCCTAGTACTTTAGACGAGGGTTTTAGAATGTTCTCGGTTGAACACTGCAGGTGAGAGAAGGAAAGCAAACTGTTCGATCTGGAATCCGTCTTATTTTTCACTGTCGAGTCAGTCACGTTCACGCCCAAAAGTACACCTTGTTAGGAATCTTTACCCGCTGGTAGGAATGATCAATGGCACGAGGCCATCATCGTCAGCCTCGCGAAAGAACCGCTAAATGTTCATCACCAGGCCAGGAATGGGAATGAAGATATTTATCGTCGCCTTCTTGTCGAGGCTAGACATAAAAAAGATGAAAATACGAGACAAAACAAGTAAATGAATACAAAAACTAGCAGATAAAAAAAGTCTTATGAATAATACCATTACGGATCATCGTTGATATGTAGTTGGATCCCGTGTTTATCGGTGTACGCTTTGTGATCAGGGATAAATTCAAATATAATTAGGTGGGTACCCTTCGCTTCGCTGAGAGTAAAATTACAAATTCCCGAAATGTATTAAACTATGGGTAAAGTCCATCAATGCGTCACGCTTCACGTCAAGGAACCTATGTTCCATCACCCGCTTCCCATCAAGGAACCTATGTTCCATCACCCGTTTTCCATCAAGGAACCTATGTTCCATCACCCGTTTCCTATCAAGGAATCTATTTTCCATCACCCGCTCCACGTCAACGAACCAATGTTCCATCACCCGCTTCCCATCAAGGAACCTATGTTCCATCACCCGCTCCACGTCAACGAACCTATGTTCCATCACCCGTTTCCTATCAAGGAATCTATGTTCCATCACCCGCTCCACGTCAACGAACCTATGTTCCATCACCCGTTTCCTGTCAAGAAACCTTGGTTTCATCAGTACAGTGAAATTATTATTGTCTCCCATTATTGATTCAATTATCCCATTGAACGGTCAAAAATTTGCTCAACTTTATTTGTTTTTTCTCCATTTTTTTTCATTTGTGTTCAGGAAAACACAATTCGAGTCTCGAAATTGCGTTGAGACCAATTGATTCGTATTTGTGATTATACGAAATTGTGGGGTGGAACGCGATATTTTTCAGATTCTGACATGACGAATATTAATTTTCACTTACCTTATAACTGATAAAACGAAGCAACCTATCAAACAAAGAAAAACGTTATATTTTATAGTATAGACATAGCAGTACAGAGAAAGGGACAAATCACATACGAGTGACTTTATTATTTCGCGCTGCGCTTGGTTTGAAAATGGTGCTTATATATTTGCTACAAGCTGATTGACGATGAACTTTTACGCTATTTTTCTTTTGCTTAAGAACACAGCTTGGCGTGAACTCTACCGTAACAGAACACACCGTAGTCTCACCAATATCATTTAATGACGCAGACTCAGCAATATCAGCACGACAAAAAAACACACACCAAGATGGATGCAGAAGAATATAAAGTATGATCATTGCTCAACTGTAACTGTAACGCGCATGGCGTTAATTCATGAGTAACTCAATATGGTGTAGACTTAGCAACTGCACAGCATTACTTATACTCTGCAAACAAACGGCATGGCGTAGGCTAAATAATTACGAAGCATCTCATAGACTCATCATTAACACGGCATTTCGTAGACCTATCGTTAACCTTGTACGACGTAGATTCAACAATAACAGGGAATGAAACAGCTTAACATTGTAATTATAAAATAACATAGCATGGACGAGGTTAAACCGCAATAAAGCATGATCTAGGCTCAGCAAGAACTTCTACCAATTCAGGAGTAGATTAGTTAAATGCGAGTTTTTTAGAAACCTTGTATAATAAATCTGCAGAAATCACGACACAATTCTTATCAGAACATTGACCGGCATATCAATTCTTCGCAGATAATGTTTTTATACCTCAGCTGCTACAAACCAAGAATAATTCTGTAGCATGCCTGGAAGTTGCGGCAAAACTTCAGAATTGAATGACAACGCTTAAATGGAAGCGTATTGTTGGAGAAAAACAATATCAAATAGGTTTGTTTATCTTATGGGTCTTATCTTGCGCTTCCCACGCACATGGGAAGCGCCCACGCACATGGGAAGCGCCTTTGTATTAATCTTATGGAAGGATGATCACTGGTGACAAAAATATTCATGTACTATTATTTGAAGAGTCAAAAACAGGACATGAAGATATCATATTCATTAATAAACCAAGTCCACAGTTAGAGAGAAACAAACCAATATTTTCGTTGGGATTCTTATGCAAACTAACAGTAAATTCATCCTTGGAAAAACTTCAGGCTTACCAAGATATTGAAGTTTTCCAATGTTAAATTCACTGTATATAATGATATTGCACCTACGATTGCAGAGAAAGGAGGAGGCTGAAGAAGATCAACATATTAAGTTCAAACCAATTAAGACCATCTCCGAGTAGCGTCAAAAATAATAACGTCAATCCTTCTTCCCGTCCATTGTCCCGTAATCGATCGTGTAGTGCATCAAATTATACAATCTCAAATTATTTTGCATCAAAAAATTTAACATCCATCTTAAATATCATTCATTTTTTGAGCTCAATTCTATATAATGTCAACTTTTTTAAGTTCAATCCCATATAACGTCAACTTATCAAAGCTCAATTCTATATAACGTTTATTTTTTTGAGCTCCATCCTTTATAACGTGCACATTAAATTACGCCTACCTAAATGAACGTCAATTTTTCTAAGCTCCATCCCATATAACGTCCACCTTAAACAACACCAACCTAAAAGAACGTCCATTTTTTTGTCCGCTCCATAGCCTCCGGTGCCCATCCATTTGACTCACCGCAGGCTTTTGTTTCTTGCTTGCTAGCTAAGCATGTTAGGTTAGGTTAGATTAGGTTAGGCTAGGTAAGGTTAGGTAAGTGTGATGCCTGCGCTGAGTGAAGTGGATGGGCACCGTATTCTGTGTAGCCACAATCGATTACCGAAGGCTTAATTGCGTGACGAAAGCGGACAAAAAGTATACGCTCTTCTAGGTTGGTGCTACCTAAGGTGGTGTTATATAGAACGGAACATAAAAAGGATTACGTTTTTTTAGGTTGGTGTTATTCAAAGTGAATGTTATGTAGAATGGGGCTTAAAAAATGGACGTTATATAGGGTTGAGCCTAAAAAAGTCGACGTTATATAGGATTGAACTTTTAAAAGTTGACGTTAAATAGAATTGAGCTTAAAAAAGTGTACGTTATATAGGATTTAACTCAAAAAAGTTTACGTTATATAGGATTGAGCTTAAAAAAATGGAGACTAAATAAGTTGAGCTTGATTAAGTTGATCAAATATATAGTTGATTCCGATGGATTTGGCGATAAACAATGGTGAGGCTAAAAAGTTGACGTTCTTTTAGGTTGGTGTTATTCAAGGTGGACGATTTTAGTCGCCGCGATTCGAAAACATGTGATCATGTGCTCAACGCCTTCTTGTTTGTTCAAAGCTTAGCCAAGTTTGTGAATGGCGATTTAACATGTAATGTTTTTAGCCTTCCAATCAGTGCCCAGGAGGTATAAGCAATTTCAGAAAAATACAAAGTTCTTAATCGTACAGCTTGAAATCAACTCCGAGCCAGTTCCTTTAATAAAATAGGACTTTGTGCTCTCTACACGCCCAATAGTGAGTCAGTGACCAGTTCACGAGGGACTGTTCGCAACATATGAAAGCTTTCAGGTTCCCTGATTGCTGCATTTCGAATGCCTTCTGGGCGCTCGGGCAACTGTTTGATGAGGTTGCAAATCACAAATGGTAGACAGAGCTGCATAAATTGATCTCATGAACATTGCCTAACAAATTAAGTCATCGAATACCACATTCTGCCATAGATGACTGAAGTATGTTCTCGTCACATTGCATAACACATTAGGTCATCGAACGCCACATTCTGCCATAGATGACTGAAGTATGTTCTGGTCACATTGCATAACAAATTAAGTCATCGAATACCACATTCTGCCATAGATGACTGAAGTATGTTCTCGTCACATTGCATAACACATTAGGTCATCGAACGCCACATTCTGCCATAGATGACTGAAGTATGTTCTGGTCACATTGCATAACAAATTAAGTCATCGAATACCACATTCTGCCATAGATGACTGAAGTATGTTCTCGTCACATTGCATAACACATTAGGTCATCGAACGCCACATTCTGCCATAGATGACTGAAGTATGTTCTGGTCACATTGCATAACAAATTAAGTCATCGAATACCACATTCTGCCATAGATGACTGAAGTATGTTCTCGTCACATTGCATAACACATTAGGTCATCGAACGCCACATTCTGCCATAGATGACTGAAGTATGTTCTGGTCACATTGCATAACAAATTAAGTCCTCGAATACCACATTCTGCCATAGATGACTGAAGAATGTTCTGGTCACATTGCATAACAAATTAAGTCCTCGAACACCACATCCTGTTATAGATGACTGACGTATGTTCTGGTCACATTTCATAACAAATTAAGTCATCGGACACCACCTTCTGCCAAAGATGACTGTAGTATGTTCTGGTCACTCGAATTTACATTTAATGATACCCCTATACGGTCACAATGGGATTCGTTCATGTTCTTCGGTAGTTTGGATTTTTTTTCTTTTGGATCATGTTTTTTTTCGAGTTTGGCACACCGTATATGTCCAGTTGAGCATTCGCTTTTCGTTGATTGATCTGAACGAGCTTTGCAATCTCCGATCAAGATAATTTCCTCTGTATTCTAAGACTCTAATTACCAGGGTTAAACTTCAAATTGTCACAGGGTAAGGCATCTTTGGGTGATGGCACCAGAGGGTGGAACGAGGGTCATTAGAGTATGGAACGAGTGACAACAACAATTGGAACGAACGAACGACAACGGAAGATGGGGACGAACGGCAACAGATGGTGGGACGAGCTGCAACTTATTAATTTTGATATACCCCTACAAATCTTGTCCTTCACGATTGCACCAAATTAAGTTAGGAATGATAAGAAAAAAATTCACATAAGAGTTGGTTCTTCGAATACTTTTCGCACGACGATGGTAAAATTACAAACACTACATAAGAT